>QLPG01050799.1:0-16428 GCA_003314385.1 Gomphus sp. MG54 | reverse complement strand
ACCACCCTCGTACCAGCCCTGACATGCACCCCTACGTGTACCTCCACCCACACCCCTACATGCACCTCCACCCGCCGCCCTCGTACCAGCCCTCACACTGGCACCTGCACCACACCCCTACACGCACCTGCACCTGCCGCCTTCGCACCGGCCTTGCACACAAGTTTTGAGTTCGTTGGGGATCCGTTTCGATTGGACTAGTTAACTTCATCGTTCTTCCTACTCACAGTCTCCTTCCCATTCAGAGACAGAGTGTCGACCTTGGAATTCTTCACATCGATGATTCCATGTTATGAGACGAGAGTTTGTTGAGTTAAGAGGGAAAGGCTGAGTCTCAGAACCGGCGGGCCGGTGCAGTCAGACTTAGGGATAATCATATATCTACATGTACAGAGAAAAATAAAATAAAATGGTATATTGATAGCTCTGTTTGTGCAGTCCTATTGGCAGTTGGCAGCAAGTTTTTTTTTTTTCAGCAGGTAAATTTATTGGTAAATTATCCAATTTTATTTTTTCAACCCATAAATTTACTTGTAAATCTGGTGTAAATCTGCTTACCACTTCACTTACCGCCACTTACCAGCAACTTACCCGTAAATTTCACACTCACAGGCCCCTGCTCGATGGGAAATCTCACGCATGCTCTACTCGGTATCTGAACAAGGTGCGCAGGCCTAAATTCATATTTTTTTCTCCTCAAACCTTTGCTGGGGAGGTGTTTACTCCTTATTTGGGAGCTAAATCAGTCATATGGTGTCCCCCAACGCTGTTTTAAGAGCAATTAAAATATATATGTATTATTTACAATTTATTCTATTTATTCTATGAAGCGAGTAGGTGTTTACACCTTGTAGCTAAGTCGCCTTGAGAAAAAAGTCAATTCTGAGGGGGACCGGCAGGTGGGATCTGACCCAAGCGCCGAAGTGCGGCAGAGGTGCCGACAGGCGCTTAGCCAAAGTCCTGGTCCAAGCTAATTTACAAGATTTACCTGCCAAACGTGTAAATTTTCACAGGGTAAGGGTACTTACCGGGTCAAATCTCCCTGCTCCCAGCCTGACAAGTTTGATATTGGTGATCATGTACGATGTGGGGTTCAGCACGGATTGTGCCTTATGATGAGAAGAATACGAATAACCTGGAATGAGGCAAGTTTGAAGTACAATGGAGAATAATGCTTACATATAATGCAGATAGAGAAGTGCTTGATTTGATAAGTCCCTGATTGCCTATAAACATAAATGAAAGTTTTCATGGATCTGATAATTGACTATATACAGAAAGCAGAAACAAGTCTTCAATACCCACCTTACAAACCTGGACTATGTAATTCCAATTCAAGTCATTCTTTTTTTCTTTTTCTTTTTCTTTTTTGGACAGGAGGCAGACTACAATGTTCAATCTGTCAGAACCGACAGCAGATAGCAGAAAGAAATGTACGCACCACAAATTTAAAGATTACTACAGATATGACCCTACTTGACTTGATGGAGGCTGCTTATTCAGGATGACCGTCATATCTTTGGAAACTCTGTAATTGATAAAGGAATCCTGGAACTCTGTTAGTGGAAATTAACAATAACTCTGAGGCAACTTGAACGGAAATACGCGCCACATCTCTCACTGAACAGAACTCCAGCTGTGGCACACATGGGAAGTGCTGTTCAGGTGAACACATAAGCCCATTAGCATCTTCATTTATAGAAGAAATCATGAAATTGGGGCCCCCACTTTAAAGCACATTCACAAGCAATACAAAATTTGTATCTCAGTTGACCGTGAACAACCACACTGAAGGATATCCAGTTTGATGTGTTTGACATTCAGATTAGTCTTGGAAGTAGGATGAGTTAATGCTGATGAAACTAATGTAGGAATCTGAGTAGACTCTCAGTCGGTGAATTGCAACGACTGATAATAATATAATACCTAAGTAGACTCTACATGGAGAATATGTGAGTAACTATCTAATGGTAGTGGATGAGTGTCTTACCTCAGTCGGTGAATTGCAATGACTGAGGAGACATGTATCTACCCTTCATCTTATATATGTAGAGTCAGAACAATAGAGAAATATAACAATAAATAATAAAACAATAGGGAAATAGAACAATGAATAGTGGAACAATAGAATGATGTAACAATGGATACCATACATTCCAACAACTAATAATAATTGCATGGGTGCGTCCACTGTCATAGATAAAATTTTGTAGCATTTATATGTGAGCCATGGGATTCTATGAAGGGAAGAGATTGGTTTGCCAAGAGTGGGCCACAAGGTATAAAGTACAACATTGCTGACTAATGGGCACGTGATCACATGACAACATGAACATGGACTTTTTATTCTTCTCAGAAAGAGTATTTAAATTGGATCCACTGGTATTAATCTAAGTACCCCGGAAGTGTGGCAATTCAACAGGCACAGCTAGAACAACATACCAATGGTTTGAAAGCATCCTTGCACAATTAAAATTTTCAGAGGGGGTTGAATCTTGTTGTTTCAGTGTTTTCGATTATTATAGCCTCACGAGTTTCTTTCCCACAGTGATTAGCAATCATAAATACAATCGTTGAATTCATTGTACTAGTGTTGGCCACCGGTTATCTATTACTCTCAGCTCTCTGTCTGCCCCCCAAACCCACACACCTCGCCTGTCTCACCACGTTGACGCCGTCCATCTTCCCAGGCACAGTCATCTTGATGTGCAGCCCAAATACCTATTCGAATCAATCCCCCATTATCACCACATTGGTGCACAAATAGCTGGTTGTGATCTTGGTCCATGTGTTCATCTCTCTGAGTTTTGATAACTCATAGTCCATGGCTTTGCTCCAAGACTTCCCCTCTGGTAGACGCAAGGCTTCCTTGTGTGAGTGTGGTATTTTTATGTTCTTTGAGTCGTTTTCAGTGGAAACCTTCGTCATTAATATTTGGTCAATGCCCCCCTGATTCCTTATACGCTCTGACCTCCTCAATGCCTCTGTCCCCCAAACTTCCTCTGATGTTCTTCTTTTCTTTGCTTTATCTTCATCGGCCCTTTGAACTTCTTCGGCAGTTCCTTCTTTCACAGACTCATTCTTTTCCTTGACAACACTTGTTTCTGAGAATGCCAACCCCCAGTTGCCTTGATCTCCTATGTGACACCTATGGTATGTTCCTTCTGAAAAAATTGCATTTCGTGATCTTAGCTTCTTCTTGTCCTTGTTGACCACAATATAGATCAAGTCTCCTTCAAATCCTAATAAGCGGCACTCCTTCGCCTTATCTTCCAGTTTGGTGCGTGTTTCATCTGATACCTTGACAAAACATTTAGATCCAAAAACTCTTAGATGGCTTATGGATGGTGCCTCTCCGAAGACCTTTTCAAATGGGGTAATGTTGCCAGGTAGGATGCTGGTTGGACATCTATTCTGGATATAGACTTGGGTGGAGATTGCTTCTCCCCAGAGATCATTCCCAAGCTGTGAGTCTTTTAGCATAGTCCTTGCGCCTTCAATGATTACTCGGTTTCTTCTTTCAGCTCTCCCATTCAATTCTGGTGTATGAGGAATGGAAGTGACCAAGCTGATCCCTCTGTCCCAGCAATGGGATGTCAGTGCGTCGTTTATAAACTCCCCTCCATTGTCTGTTTTGAAGGTATGAATACGTTTCTGGAACTTTGCTTCAATGGACTTATCCAAGTCAATCATTACTTTAGCTGCATCGCTCTTGTGTTTCAGATTGAATGCAAAACCAAAACTTGAGCAGTCATCGCTGATTATCAAGGAGAACCGAGCATGTGTCCATCGAGCTTCGGGTGTCATAGGGCCAACGAGGTCAGCATGAATGGTCCCAAATAGGCGAGTGTCCCGTTCTTCTCTGCTCACAAATGGTTTTTCATCCATCTTTCCAAATATACAGTCTTCGCAGACTCCAAGTAACTCGTCGTTTGTGACATCCAATCCTTTGACGAGATTGCTCTTGACCATCTGTTTGAGCATAGTATCCCCTAGGTGGCCCAACCTTCGATGCCACATGTATAAGTCAGTTGCATCGCCATCTCTCTTTACTGCAGCCATGATTGTATTCCCAGGAAGCACAATCTTCATGGTGAGTTCATATAACTCTCCACCGAGTGACGCCTTTGCGTAAGTTTCCCCGCCTTTTGTGATACGTGCTGATCCACCAACTATGCTGGTTTCAAATCCTCTTTTGTCTAGGACCTTTAGGGAAAGGATCTTGCCATCGGCGCTTGGTACATGCATAACTTGGGTAAGTTGTATCCTAGTTGTCCTTCCTTGATATTCAACATCGGCTATGATATCACCTTCACCTATAGCTTGAACTTCGTTCTTGCCAAAAGCATTAATTACTCGGCTGGTGTCATATTTTTGATAGGTTCTGAAGTCTTCTTTGTTAGGACTGACATGAACAGTGGCTGCAGAGTCGACGATCCAAACATCTGGTTTTCCGTTTTGACCATACGCCCATACAATTGGTGTGTCAGACACTGTCTTGACTGTATTAGATATCTTCTGATCTCTTTTTCCTTTGTACCAGTCTGGGAATTGTCCTTCCTGGCCACCTCCCTTTGCCCAGCACTTAGGTTTGATATGTCCACTTTTTCTGCAATTGTCGCACTTCAATGATGACCTCCTGCTAGCTTGGAATACTACATTGGAATCCTTATTGGTTTGGCCATATCCCTGTCTCCTGCTCCACTCGGTTTGTAGTCTGGACATAATTGCTGTAGGATCTAAGACTCCAACCAGAGAGCCCAGAACTGGATCCCATGAGGGAGAAGGCATCGATAAGGTAATGATACCTGTAAATTGGGAATCTGGTACGTGTATTCCTAGTCCTCCACAGTGCTCCCTCAACCGCTGAAGCTCTGCTAGATGTGCAGGCAAAGATTCTGCTCCTCCTTCTAGGAATTTCTTTGAGAAGAGTCTGTTTTCAGCGAGGTTTTGTGCAATTGGGTCAGCTTGTGTGTATCTTTGCAACAGGCTGTCCCAAGCCTTTTTTTATGAATCACAATCTAGGCCTGCCTGCACATTTGGAACAATATTCAAAAGGATTGTTGAGAGGGCTTGAGCATCTATTTCCTCCCATTCAGCTAGCTTATCAGCATCAGTATTTTTAGGCTTGGCTTTAGTTCCTGACACATATGGCCATAGTTTTGCCCCCTTCAGGTAAGCCACCATACGTGTTTTCCAAAAATTGCAGTTGGAACCATTTTCATCCAACCGTTCAGTTTCATCATACCGGAGTACCTTGAAGGAATCAGGCATCTTTATGAAGAGTTCAAGTTTCAGTGTCAAGTTTGAGGCGAGTTTCTGTTATTTGTTTAGTTAAGGCCGGGGCCCATAACCTGTAAAATTCTAGACACAAGAGTAGTTCAGACTTCTGCTCTAAAGTCTCTTATATTCATAGTAAATACCTAGACACAAGAGTAGCTATGGAATAACAGTAAGTTTGATGAAGTTACATATATGAAGAAGTACTTACTTCAGACTTCCGCTCTAAAGTCTGAAGTAGTGCTATCTGAACGGGTCGTACTTATAAGAAGTGAAACAAAAGGAAAGAAACAAAAGGCAATGTGACAATAAAAAGTAAACAATGGAAAGTCTACAGTGCCACTTGTAGTTAATGGAACAAAGGAAAGAATGGTGATTGTCCACCATGCCATACTTGGATAATTGAAACAAGAAAGGAAGGTCTGGACTGACTGTAAAAATCTCAACATGGTGCTGAGCTGGTCTTAAGATTGATTGGAGTAGAATTGACACATGGAGTTGACCATGCTACATCCAGTCACCCATACTGAAGATACTAAGGTAGTCACATTTTGTTTAAATCCAGTATTATCTATTGAAACTGTGTCTCATGTGCTTTACAGTACAGGACAAGAAAACTCAACCAAAATTTCGACCCAATTTTCTGGCAAAATCAATTCATTGAAATAGATAATAGACCATTAAATGAAGTATCTAATGTCAAAATAAAGTCAATGTAACAAGCTATTTTTTTTCTAAAATCATTTTGATTTTGGACATGTCAAAATTTTGGCCACACCCTAAAAAAACCGAAAAATATGGGAAAAATGTACAATCAATAGCTATGACTGAGTATAGTATAATTCCTGTAAAAGTATAAATAAAAAACTATATGCCATATTCATAAACAAATAAATACAAATATGGAACAATCATTACCCAGCCTTGAGATGCTGCATAATGCCTGCTGGCTGCCATCAAAAATGCAAAAGAAACATTACTGGACTGCAAAATCAGAATAAGGATCAGGTTACTGAAGCTGATGAACATATAGAGCATCCAACAACACCTACAGATTATGAATCTGACAGGGAATTGCCAACTTCTGTGAACATTTTTTACAACCATGCCATGGGTGGAATGAATTTTGGTTTAGAGGGAGAGGAGTCTGAGTCTGAAGGTGCCTCTGAAGCACACAATTATGAATATGAGGACTCAAAAGAGGATCCAGATTCAGAATGGGACAAGGATGATCATCAAAAAAGGCTCTTGATTTTGTTGTCAACCAGGGAGATGACTTAAAGGATGAAGATTGGGTGCCACCTCAGTTGAGGAAAAAAAAGCAGTAAGAAGGCAATGGTATGTTCACATTGAACCCTGAGTGTAAATTAAAAATTTACAATAAATTGTCAGGTCAGCCAAATAAGTACAAGAAGGGCCCAGATGTCATGAGCAAGTCCAGTTGCACACAATGTCAATATAAGAAATCAACTGCAAATCAGAAATCCCTTGATGTATTTGGGTTTTTATCTATGCCTGGACCTAGCCACCAACAATGATCCCCTGTTAAATCCTGTGTCGGGCACTTAGCTAGATACTTCCAGAAGGGTTTCTGGAGGTTCCAAAGGGTTTCTGAGAGGGTGTTCATACTCCAAAGGTGGAGGGGCTAAAGGTCGTGGGTTCACAGATGGAAATGGAAAGGGGCAGAAAGACAGGAAGTGCCAGGGGCCTAGGACTGTTCCTGGTATTAGGTAGTTCGAGTGGTTTGAGGTCGCAGGGACTTGGCTTCAACTTATGTGTTGTGCCCTCCTCGATCGTCTGTCTCTAATTTCGGAAAGTCAGAAAGTTTACCGGAACTGAATCAGAAACTACGATACAGAATTAAGTCGATATTCGTACTGGCAAATAGTCCAGTCAACTGGTGCTTTATATACATGTATCTAGTCCTTGTACTAACTTTTGCCGAGTAAAGACAAGGAGGGGGGAAGAGTACAAGGGGCTAATATAGAATGAAGAACAAGGGAGTGAGGTATGTGAATGATCCTGCACATTGTTTATCAAAGCAGCAGAACCTTGGCCTCAGAATCGTCAGAGGTTTGGGATTGCGGAACCTTGGGTTGATACAATGGAATTCAGAAAGCGATTTGTTCAGGCTCTGAATGGTCGGAAAGGTCCCAGAAACGGTCCGGGTAGTTGTGGAAATTAATTGTTGGGTCATGATTTTATTCCCCTGCATTTTGTAGTTTGGTCAGGCAGATAGGGTTTCCTGGGGTTTTCCTGCGCTATGATATCGGAGAGTCGGTGGGATAATAAGGGGAATGATCTCCCGGATTTTGTCAGGAGTCGGATTCTGACGGACTTCGGGACTGCCGAAGGGATGTTGCCGAAAGGTCGGGCGGACTATGGCCAAGTCCTGCAGGCCAAGAGTAGTGGCGTTGGCTTCAACGTACTCGTGCGTTGCGCCCTACTTGCCGTGCGTGCCACTGTATTTGCAACAGACAGATACTCAGGGGGATGCTGAAGATGCCGGCCTGAGTCGAGGACTTAACAGAGAGGAAGAAGGTAGAAGGGCCTAAGCCTAGTCGATACCCAGAATGAGGAAGTATGTACATCCATGTCCTACTTATATAGGTAAAGAAGCGACATGTGGAATAAGGAATGTGGGACAACAAGGTATGCAACACATGCGGTCATTGTCCACAACGAACAAAATTAGAACAAGGAATGCAAAGCGGGGATAGAACAATAAAAGACAGTATAATAGGATTGTGACTTGAAACGGGACAATAAGGAGTGGCCGGATATAAAACAATGGGTCGCGTCCAAGGATAATACAAGGACGGGGAGTCCCGAGGTGAGATGAGCCGAGGAGTGCGGATGGCGAATGTGCCGAGCCGGGACCGGCGTACCAAGTGTTATGCGGGCGATGCGGACACTTGGTCGTGGATGTAGAGTAATTGCTCGGTCGGTACTGCCGGCGGATGGGTCTCGGTACGTGGACTTGACAGATTTTACTACTATTTTATATGTATTTATTGCTAGGGGAAGTATTGCCCTATAGCAATTCTACTGGGAGCTGAGTCCTGGGTTTGCTCTCCGCTTAGGCGCCGATCCAGGAATCCGGCCTGGGCGCCAAAGCGTCAGTTTAACGGTTTGTGGTCCTCCCACAAGTTAGATATAGTATGTAGTGATGTGATATAATATATTATGTTGGAAACCCAACTGTGACCCGGCCTTGCTGTGCGACGAGTAACTGGTGTCCTAGTCCCGAATAGGGAAGTACGCACTCGGCGCTTAACCTTTGGTCAGCGCGAGTGGTGGATTTATAGTTATAGCCTAATGGCTAGTGCGATGGGGAGCAACGATAGAATTATAATTGCTTATTTTACTACTACAAAGTGTTCATACTATATATGAAATAGGAAACCTATTTATAAGTGAAAACTTCACGGAGTGAAGTTAGAAGCCAGCCTAATGCGGCCGTACGCATGCTACACCCGCATATATGCGGTGGGGATGATATAGAGGAAAACTTCACAGGGGGAATATGGAAATAGAATAGAATAGAGAATAGACTGGATAGAAATCCACATGCCAGTGTATCCCCTTCCTGATGTGTCCAGATGATGTGAGCCGGCCCTTGGGGTAGGTATGGGGCCAGGTAGATAGTGTCATGGAAAACACGCTCCTAAATTCATGAGAATATTCATGAGTCTTTCTCATAGTGTATGGGATCCTGGTATAGAGTCGCGTCTCGATTGGGGAATGGTTGGGGGAGATATTCCAACTTTAGTGTAGAATATATATATAAAATGACTCATTGGTCCCTGGTTCTAAAACATTTGTGTTTTGCACTTGCATCTTTGGTTCTCTTTTGCACTTTTCTCTTTTGCATGTGCGTTCTCTGGCGCTTAAAATAAGCGCCCATAACAATGCACCATTGCGCACCTTTGGGCCTTGTCTTTAGCATCCATATTGACAAGCCCCAAAGGCACTTGTTGCTCTGTGTGTCAGTTATCAGTCTTATTAGACCTTCCCTGCCATCATTAATGTGGGTTTATTGGTGGCATGGGCTATAACATCCCCTTCGATTGAAATTGTCAAAGTGCTATCCAAGCCTGAGTTAAAGCCACTATATTTGGATACAAATTTACATAAAGAGGTACAACATGACATCAATGCTGACATCACTAACACCCAAATCCAATAAGAAAGTGTTGAGGTGAGAATTCCACCTGCCAATGAACAGGATTCAGAATTGGGCCTATATACACAAGCTGATTTAGAAGATGATATTGATGAGGCTGTTGCAGGTAGACTGGAGATTAACCCATGGGAGTTTTTTCAAGATCAAATCAAGAAAGACCTAACAAAAAGGCACCAGATGCTCACCCTATCCAATACCAATAAACTACTGGTTCTCAGAAGTTTTGCAACAATACAGATTAAAGGATTGGGAATAATGGAGGCAAGTAAAAAAATTTCTCAACAATGGCATAAAGGAGCTGGAATTCACTTTGCTCAAAAAATTCATGTTCTTGCTCAGCACTATCAAATATTTGAATGGCTTCCTGAAGAAAAGTGGTATTTAGGGAATGGCATGGGTTGGGCCAACCAGCACTGGTCACTGGATCGGGTGTCTGTTATGGCCCATGCCACCAAATAAACCCACATTAAACCCCACAACTACCTGCACCGTTTCTGGGACCTTTCCGATCACTCAAAGTCTGAATAACCGATTTCCGGATTTCCAATGCATCATTCGGAGGTTCCATGTTTCCGAACCACCGAAGAATCCAAAGTCAAGGTTCTGCTCCTTTGATAGACGACATGTAGGATCATCGCATACCTCACTCCTTTGTTCTTTGTTTTATATTGCCCCTTGTACTCTCTTCCCCCTCTTGTCTTTACTTAGTAAAAGATAGTACAAGACTAGATACATGTATATAAGTCACCAGTCAACTGGACTATTCGCCAGTATGAATATCGACTTAATTCTGCATCATAGTTTCCAATTAAGTTCCGGTAAACTTTCTGACTTTCCAAAATTAGGGACAGACGATTGAGGAGGGCGCAATACATAAGTTGAAGCCAAGTCCCTGTGACCTCGAACCACTCGTACCACCCTATACCATGAACAGTTCCAAGACCCACAGCACTTCCCGTTTTTCCGTCTGCATTCCAATTCCAATCCTGAGTCTGCAACCCTTAGTCCCTCCATCCCTGGAGTACGAACCCCCCTTCAGAAATCATTTGGAACCCTCCAGAAACCCCTCCAGAAGCCTCTAGCTAAGCACCAACACATGGATTTAACAGTGTCCTTGGGTGCAGGTATGGGTCAAGCCAATAGCACCCACAACCTGGCCTAACCCATAGTGTCATGTATGCACGTACAACATGCATGCACTGCACACACATAATGATAACAAGAATGTGCCACATGTGCATGCACTATATGTGCCGTACATGCACACATATGACATGTACACACTGCATGTGCCGTAATGCACGTGTGTATGACATGCACATCCTGCACATGCATACAGATGACATGCATGTGCCAAATGCACACATGGATGACATGCATCCATTGCACATGCCATATGCATCGTACACATCGTATGTGCCATATGTGCCATATGTGTCATACATGTCGTATGTGCCATACGTGCTGTATGCACCATACACACACACATATGAAATGCACGTGCTGCATGTGTGTGGGTGCGGTATGCACCTGACACCCATCAACCCATGGGGAAAAACCCATGGGTTGATGGGTTTGGGTTTCCCATAGGTTGGGTGTGGGTCACCCACATTTGACCCATGGGTGACCCGTGCCATTCCCTAGTGGTATTCATATAAGGTCACTTCTTTCTGATGAGTGGCTACAGATTTTGGCATGGCAATGGCTTTCTTCCCAAACTTCTGGGGAGGTCAATCCAAAAGCATTTCAAGACACACTTAACACAGTAATTCTTCCTAGCCTCTCAATCACTCCAAAAAATCCAATTGGTCTTCATACTTCACATTGTTGGTTAATTAAGCTAGGGTGGCACCACAAGGCTCTTAAAAAGGGGGTTTATATGGATGGCCATGAATGAAATGATATAGTTGAGTACTGCAAGAACAGATTTTTGCCACTGATGGAAAACTACCAGAAAAAAATGACCAAGTGGGTCCAGGATGATGAAGGAAATTTTACAAGAATTCCTCCAACATTACAGGATGGTGAGAAAGAAATCATTCCTAACTTTCAAGATGAGTCTTGTTTCCATACAAATGAATACAAGTCATCAGCTTGGTATGGTTTGCCATAATTATATGAAATGAATTTTTACAACTCATATAAATCAATATTTTCAGGCTTAAGCTAGGCCAGATAGTTCTGCAAAAAAAAGGAAGAGGCTGACTTATAACATGTATAGAATATATCAATCCTGAAACTGGTCACCTTGTCTACACTGATCAGGAAGGCAAAATTCTTGATGAAGCACACATAATTATGTACCCTGGATCAAATGGCAATGCATGGTGGGATGCAGAATAACTATTGTCCCAGATTTTGCATTCAATTGCTGTTTTTGAAAAGCAGTTTCCTGGGTGCATTATATTATTTGTTTATGATCAGTCTTCTGCTCCTGGATCTCTTGCCCCAGATGCTCTCAAAGCCTTTGAAATGAATAAATCTGATGGAGGCAAGCAATGCAAACAGAAAGATACCATAATTCTCTAATCTAATCCAAACCCTTTATTCCGAGGCCAGGTACAAAAAATGACCACAGTGAATGGGGAACCAAAGGGACTCAAAACAGTTCTTGAGGAAAGGTATTTCAATGTTAAAGGCAAAAATGCAAAGTGCAAACCTGTTTTCCCAGCTAACAACACAAACTGCTGCATGGCTCATGTTATGGTCATGCCTCCAATAAATCCACATTAGTCCCCACAACTGCCCACACCCTTTCCAGGAATTTTCCAATGGTAAAAAGCCTAGAATGCTCATCTTCTATGATCCTGCCACAACATTCCAAAGTTCCACTATCCTGATCTTCTGCAATTCCATGACCAAGGTTTCATTCCTTTGATAAACGACATGCAGGATCACCGTGTACCTCAATCCCTTGTTTTTCTCCTTTTCTATTGACCCCTTGTACTCCCTCATTCCCTTGTCTTATATTCAGCAATAGAAAGTACAAGGAGTAGCTATATGTATATAACTCCCCAGACAACTGGGCTATTCACCAGTGCAAATATTGACTTAGTCTGTGACCTAAGTTCCTATTCAGTTCCAGTTAACTTTCTGACTTTCTGAAATTATAGACAGACGATTAAGGAGGGTGCAACACATAAGTTAAAGCCAAGTCCCTTCAACCTCGAACACTCAAGCAACTAGTCACATCTACCCTAACCAGCCTTCTCTAAGTCCCTAGTGCTTCCCATCTGCTTCTACCTTTCCATCTGTGAATCTGAACCCAACCCCCTACATCCTTGAAACCTTGACCCCCCTCACAGAATTTTTCAGAAACCTCCAGAAACCCCTTCCAGAAGTATTTGATTAAGTGCCTGACATGCAGACTTAACACTGTCTTTGCATCCTCAAATGTCTTCTTTGGAATTTCTCAATAATGGAATTTTGCCCATCTGTAAGGGCAACTCACACAGGTACTGATTCCTGGGCAACTGCTGAAAGCTAGAACTAGCGGGACACCACCCAGCCCTGGCCTTCTCCCTAGGCCTGACTCAGGAAATTGAACCCTAAAGCCTACCCACAGAGCCAATCAGACACTGGTAAGGGGATCCAGAAGTGAATATGTATTAAAAGAAAACTAATTACAAGATTGGTGCATACCTAATAAGGGGATCCAGAAGAGAATGAGGTGAGGATCCCTTACCTAAGCAGCAAAACTATATAGTTAGTAACCATGACATGAGTAAGTCATGTCATAGTCAATGAACAAGTATAAATGAGAATCAAACCAAGGTATTAACAGAGGGAGGAAGGTAGAAAACAAAAGATATACTGGGAAAAGAATACACATTAGAGGGCAGGAGGCTATCTCCTGATACCATTCCCAGTACTATTGTCATATTTTAGTTTCATAAAATAATGCAAGAAATTAATAAAATAAATACTTGCCATTTCAATAGGGTTCATCTCACAATGAAATTTAGGCAAGAAGATACATTCATACCCTGAATTGTGAATAAGTGCCTCCAGCTGAGAAATTTGATTTGCAAAATCATCTTGGTGAATGAGGATGTGAGCTGTTAAGTCTACATTTCAGGTGCTTAATCAAATGGTTCTGGAAGGGGTTTCTAGAGGTTTCCAAAGGATTTCATGTTAGGGTCAAGGTTCCCAGGACATAGGGGGTTGGGGTTGGATTCACAGATGGAAAGGTGGAAGCAGATGGGAAGCACTGGGGACTTAGGGAAGGCCAGTTAGGGTAGACATGACTAGTTGCTTGAGTGTTCGAGGTCAAAGGGACTTGGCTTCAACTTATGTGTTGAGCCCTCCTCGATCATCTGTCCCTAATTTTGGAAACTCAGAAAGCTAACCAGAACTGAATTGGAACTTAGGATGCAGACTAAGTCGATATTCGTACTGGCAAATAGCCCAGTTGTCTGGGGAGTTATATACATGTAGCTACTCCTTGTACTATCTATTGCCAAATATAAGACAAGGGAATGAGAGAGTACAAGGGGTCAATAGAAAAGGAGAAAAACAAGGGAGTGAGGTACACGGTGATCCTGGGTGTCATTTATCAAAGGAATGGAACCTTGGTCATGGAATTGCAGAAGATTGGGATAGTGGAACTTCAGAATGTTGTGGCAGGATTATGGAAGACAAGCATTCTAGGTTTTTTACCATTGGAAAATTCCCAGAAAGGGTGTGGGTGGTTGTGGGGACTAATGGGGGTTTATTGGAGGCATGACTATAACAGACAGTGGCAAAAGAATACCTTGATGCATGCCCAGCTGATGTGCTATGGTGGTTTACAAATCATTCTTGGTGATTTATGGCTGCATATTGCAAGGGACTTACTAGGAATGCAGCTACTTGAGCTGTTAGAAAGCAAACCAAGCATTGCGTAGTTACTGAACAAGCCATAATTTCAATTGAAGCTATAGTTAACTAAAGTTTACATCATGACAACAAGATTTGGGGTGAAAAATTGCACTAAAAAGGCCCAAAATTTGGCCACATTTAAAACTTGTTGGAAAAACTTTGGAACATGTTTTTTTGGATGTATTTTAACATTCTGAATCTGAATATAACATTATCTTGGCACAAAAAAATCCCGATCACTCAAAACCAAATTGGTTGAGTTTGCTTGTCCCATACTGTATGGTGCTGATCAGGTTATGCTGTTGGTGATGCAAGATCACAGATCACCAAGTTATTGAATGATTGATTGGCACTTTGATCAACCCACAGTACATGGCCACCGTATCAATTGCACCATCGATCATGCATGATCCCCATCAGACCGGCAGAATTGATCCCCTGCATTATAAAATTGTTCCACCAAAGCTAAATACTATATAATTCATTGTCTCATATACTCTCGATCAAGTCCCGCTTCTGATCAAATCTAAGGGTCAGGGTGATCCAGTATACACACAGTTGGTGAGAGTTAAATAAGTATGTCCCAAGAGACAACACTGCACAGCTGCCACATTCTTGATCATTTATCATTTATCCTCCTCACACTAGTCAGGGTTCTTTATGGTCTGCTCAGGTATGATCATGAAGAGCAGACCAGGATGTCCAGATCTGGTCAGGAGTGGGATGGAGGTATTACTACTTACGCCAAATGATTACCATGAATTAGATCACCCAATCGAGCTCGAAGGCATATAGCCACACATGGGATTGAGAAAAGACCATATTATGTTTAGTAACTTTCATGTGCTTCTATGCATGGTGCAAGTTTGATGGACTAGCATATCCATATTGGCCCGTGTGATGCATCAGTGATGTAATGTTAACGGTATTTCTCAACTGCCGATAATGAGATTTGAGGGCAAGGGTTAACAATATTGAGTACATTTACAAAAATGGGTACTGGGAATTAGATTAAGAGATTCCTAGGAGCAGAGAGATGATATTTGCATCACCCATAAGTATTGCAGCTTGCTGTGCACTCCCATAGTATCCGCCTTGCACAAATGGATCTGCTCCCTTGTCCAGTAGCAAGCGAACAATATGCTTATGACCTGATGCCAATGCCGCCTGCAGTGCACTGCCATAGTATCCTCCCTGGATGTTGACATCCGCTCCTAGATTCAAAAGGAACCGAACCATGTCCTCGTCCCCTGTTGATGATGCCAAGTAAAGCGGGGAGCCGACCTGTCCTTGCTGCATGTTTATGTCCGCTCCGTTCTCGACCAGGAAGTGAGCGATATCACTGTGACACATCATCAAAGCCATCTGCAATGCATTCCCGCGTCTCCCTCCTTGCAAGTTCACCTGCGCTCCCCGTCCTACCAGCAAGGACACGATAATTGGGTGACCCCTGAATGACGCTGCTTGTAGTGCGCTACCATAGTATCCTCCCAGCATATTGACGTCCGCCTTCCTGTCTAGCAGCAAGCGAACAATGTTCTCATGAGCTGCTGTCGATGCCGCCTGAAGTGCGCTACCAAACTGTCCTCCTTGCTTGTTCACATCTGCTCCCAGATCGAGGAGTAGTTGGACCATAGCTTCGTCGCCTGTTGACGATGCCCAGTATAGTGCAGAGCCATCGTGTCCTCCCTGCATGTTTAGGTCGGCACCCTTTTCGACTAGTAAGCGAACAATGTCCTCGTGACGTTTTCTAGATGCCACCTGCAACGCGCTGCCGTAACACCCTCCGACAATGTTCACCACTGCTCCCAGATCGAGGAGGAGTCGAACCATATCCTTGTGGCCCAGTAACGCTGCCGTGTACAACGCAGAACCACTCTGTTCGTTTATGTCGGCACCTTTCTCGACCAGCAAGCAAAAAATGTTCTTGTGGAGTTTTGTCAATGCCGCCTGTAGCGCACTGCCATCTTCTCCCTGTATGTTGACATCTGCTCCTAACTCGAGAAGGAGTCGAACCATGTGCTCGTCCCCCGATGATGCCGCAAAGTACAACGCAGAGCCATCCTGTTCGTTTATATCAGCGCCCTTCTCAACCAGCAAGC
>QLPG01050796.1:0-10096 GCA_003314385.1 Gomphus sp. MG54 | reverse complement strand
GATACCACAATCTTCTGGGAGAGCATTCGTTCGAGGAGTCGTTGTCTGGGATGGAAATGAGAGGAAATTCAACAACGAACACAATAGCTGGAGAGAACCAGTGAGTGCCTGTATGATGTGGATAAAGAACCTTGACCCATGGGCTCGGACAGATCCGTTACATGGTGCTCTAGCTACCAACTAAACACACAGAGTCACGAGAGCGGCGATGCATGTAGCACAACATGCACGCTACCCGACGCCACAAGCGTTCCTGAAGCACTCTGCCTGCTCCAGGAAATTCCATGGAAGTCAGGAACAGAGCCCTTCAAGACAGCAGTAGACCACAGTTCATCCCTAAAATCCTTGTGCTCCATGCGCAGAACCGTAATGCTGCAAAGAACATTTATCTGACGCGTGATGGTACATGTAATTATATGTTCCACAGGGGAATGGTATGTGGACGGAGCTTCAAGGATCCCAAGGACGCTGCGCGGCATTGGTTGACCACGCACGCTATGATCGAGTTGAGGAACATCGAACTCGGCATGCTTAGCATGCGACGTGCCAGGATCATCAACACTGTCGCAAAGATAAAGGTGGCCAACAAGTACCGAATGTTCTGCCCGTTTACCCAGTGCGCTAACAGAAAATCCGGCAAATTCTTTGTGCGACCGGGTTCCATGGTCCGTCATCTTCAATATTGCGCCAAGGGTGAACATATGACAGAAAAAGAAGCAAATTCTTGGGTGCACAAGCACATGGAGCTCGGGCACCAGTCTCCTCAGGTCTCAAAAGAATGGGCGAATTGTTGGGAAGCCGCCATTTGGAGAATTCAAAATGCCTCCTGAGGTTCTAGTTATAATGGGGCCGGTTCCTCTCGTTATAGGGTGTTCTACCATTTCTTCCCGAACGAATGTCAGGACTATTAGATTGACGATTGAGACCTGGGTTTCATCGATTTTCGGTGATATGAAGTTACAATATTTAATATCCACTTAGGTACGAAATTTCAAGAAGCCTAGTGCATATTGTATCAATATGAGAATCAGTATGGCTGAGGCCACAATCTAACGACCTGAAGTTTCTAGGATAAACACATGTCAATTCGGGAGTCGGTATACAGCTGAGGAAGACTATGGTCAGCTCGTGGATGAGTTGGGGAGACATTTATCCCTTATGACTCACGGTCTATACCGCACCGATAACTTTCTCACGCTCTTGCCACCACCACAAAAAAGAGCGTGTAGCCTAGAACGGTGTCCCACTAGTGCGGGTTCGTGACGTCCCGGAAGCTCACCCGTGACTTGGATGAACGGTCACCATCAAATCCACTATTGGAATTTTGAGCACATTCCGGACTTCATCTATATATCTATTGATTACTGCACGTTCATACGATCTGTGTATCTGTCTTAAAAGGGTTTGGTGGCCTCTGTAAGAAGGTTGTTCGCTGGGGTCTGCTCTAGTTAACCGCATCCCACACCTTCTTTTTCCTTCATCTAAAGTGTTGATATCTTCATAAACTTTGTCGAACTGCCTTGTTTCCAGCATGTATCTCTGAATAGGGCAGGTGAGACTTTTTCTTTCCGGAGCAATTTTTTCTCCTCTTCCTAGGTCTTTTTGCGAGTTCGCTGTCTCATGGGCATTATTGGGGCATTAACAACAGGAAGTCACTGACTGTTTCTGTTGGAAATGGCCTCACCCTAGGAACGTGCGTGCGAACTCATTTTGCACATACCCACGTCGCTGCGTCGACCCATCCATACCATCATCACCCAACAGTATCATGTCTGAACTCTTGCACACCGATCCACAGTCTACATCTTCGTCGGGGGGCATAACCCTTGACTGGAGAAATGTCATCTTCAGTGAGCGTGCTCGTCGGCACCATACAGAGATTCGAAGGGCTGAGACATTGTCTTTTTCCGTTGCAGATCCAAAGGGTGACGTGAATATACCAATCATCAATAGTATGTGCGGCGACCACTTAGTGCATCTCACTTCCATCCTCACACCTGTGTAGACCCTCCGGTCGATCTTTTAGGCTTGCTCAATCCTGCTAAATGGGCATCTTACAACACACGCAACGCCACTGAAGATCTTGAATTTCCGGGGTGTATGGAGCCTCTTTTGGAGAAATGGACTCTTCCAAGCAGGGCCAGAGAGTGCGGGTGCGGAACCGGGGCCCGCGTGTTATCGGTGAAACAAACCTCCTCCACCCTCTTTTCTCATCGTATTGAAGTCAAGCGCAGGAAGGGCGGCCCTTTAGCGGTGACAGACGCTAGCCTGCTCTTGGGGAGGCTCATACCATCTTACTTCCCGAACATCTTTGGAAAGTCAGAGAAGGAATCTTTGGATGTGGACGCTAGTCGACGGGCGTTTGAGGAACTGGCATAGCGTATTAACACCGATCCAGGTATTGCAAAGCGTATGGACATGGATGAGATTGTATATCGCGTCTTTTGGCTGTATTGACTCCGTATGGACCTCAGATTCATAAAAGTCGCCAACGAAACAATGTGTCGTCCCATCCGAGCTCTGACCGAGTCTCGCGGTTTTGCAACCGGCAAGCATATGTATATGACATGTTTTTCTCGTCATTGTGAACCCACGTTTCTTGGTCGCTATGCAGTCTCGCCAGTTTTGGTGGCGCAGGTGGCCAGCATGCTTGCGAGATTGCCCGCCTGTTAGGAATCAAGACCGTATTAATTCACCGACATAGCTCTATACTGTCAGAATATGGACTTGCATTAGCTGACAGGTGCGTCTAATTGTATTGGAATAACCCTCACACGTAATCTTTGCGTGATATTCCAGAGCTTACGAACTTCAAGAGCCATCCTCTACACAATACAACGCATCCACGAAACCGGAGCTGATTTTCCGACTAACGGTGCTCACCAAGAATGTCGTGGCTGAACTTAAGCGGCAGGGTTTCCGAGACGTGCGCATTCGCACGGAACGTATGCTAAACATGCGTTTTGAGCGCACGGACACGGCGCTTATGGTATTGTGTGAGGGAGACGAGGTTGACACCGAAGACTTCGAAGCAGCATTCAAGCGGGAATACAAGAAGGAGTTTGGGTTTTTATTGGAGACGAAGATGGTGGTAGACGATGTTAAAGTACGCGTGATGCCTTACTTTCGCTACATGATACTCATTAGGAATGAATGGCAGGTTCGTGGTATCGGCAAGACCTTTGACACTCTCGGCCCATCGGTGTTCAGCGAGCTTGCTTCATTATCACCACCGCCACCTCCAGCATCGGACTCTAAGATAGACTTAGGAGACCAAGTAGCAGGGCCGGCAATGATTGTAGATGGCACCCAGACGATCGTAGTCGTCCCCGGCACGAAAGCCATTGCTTTGAGTAGACATTTAGTTATTAATGTTGAGAATTGAGAGGCATAGCTGCCCTAGTCATGTTACTGTCAAGAGCATGTATGACGGTTTCACAGATCATAAATGAGGACGAATAGGTTTTATTGTCTTTCCTCTACAGCAATGTACGAACTCTGCATCTGGTCACTTCATGGGTCTTCATACCCCTGTACTAGTCTGCGTGGCCTATTGGGTACTATATGACAATCGTGGTTAATCTTCTAGTCAGGGAAAGTAGATAAATAAAAGAGAAAAATAAACATGCGGGTAGATAGATGTTGTGCGACACGCGACTCCAGCAGGAATTCAAAGGTGACTATGTACGAACCTGGATAGCTGGTGGGGACTCTCTCATCAGGTTTCCATCCCATACGTGTACGAATGGGCGGAACGACGACAACAAGAACGGGCCCAATCCCGCCCAATATTAGAGAGAAGAATATGACCGGTTTTTCGTGCGCGAAATGGCGCTAGAATTGGCGGATATGTTAGGCGTGGTGGGTTGTGGTGAGAGTAAGGTTATGAAAAACTATACCATAGATCTATAGGCGTTCCGCCATGGTGAAATCACAGAGCCCAATATTGCCGACATGGTGATAGTCTATTACTTTGGAGGGCTGTGCCACATGCACCCATGAGCACCCACACATGACCTCAGGTGTGCCTATAGCAGATATAATTTACGTATGTAAGCATCTCTATATCTATATTCTCTATATTATATCTATATATTAAAACCATAGACATGGATCGCTTCTTCCACTTCCAGGTGAACAGCCATGTTATGCGCAGCTCTATTGTTATGACCCCAGTGAGGCTTTGGGATATTGACAAAACCACAATAGAAATATTTTAGACAATGTGGTATTGAAAGACCTTCAGCAAATGATGCTGTCGTCCAATCCTTTTGTCACTCAGTATCATCAAGGCTTTGAAAGGTTGCATGACCATCCAAACAGCAATGGCAGTGAAGCCATACTGATGTCAGACAATACAATGTACTGTCTGAGGATGAAAGTGCAGTTGTTTTACCTGGTGAAGGAGATGGTGAAAACAATAGAGACATCAACATACAGCTTAGAAGTGGTTGACTTTCTAGGATTTGTGAAGAGAACCCCATATATGCCCCTTTGCATTATGTATTGCTTTTTCCCAGAGGAGAGATAGGATGGCATTCAAACATTCCACTTTGAGCCCTTGCATCTGCTACCGAACCAGAACCTGAACAGGAGTTTGAAAAGCATTCTAGAGAGCATGAGAAAAGTATGTTGATGGCTAAATATCATCGATATCATCTTTTTGTTCATGATGGTGAAGCAGATACACTCTTTAAAGCTGGAAAACTCTTTCAACAGTATATTGTCAATATTTGGGCATCCACTGAGCAGTCCAGACTAAAATGGTTTCATCTACACCAGAACACATTGCGGTCTGAATTGTATAACCAGGTGTTGATGCATTTGCTGGCTTGGATAATGATCTTGCTCCACATTCTTGGGAAAAAAAGTCACCCTTCCTGCCTCTTTTACTGGGAGTACCAGAGAAATGATGGTAAATCTTCAAAATTCTCTGGCTATTTCCAGGAAATATGGGCCTGCAGATGCTTTCCTGACCATGACTGCCAAATCCTAATTGGGAGGAAGTCAAAGCTGCACTGTTTCCTGGACAGAGGCCTCAAGACAGACCTGACTTGGTAGCACGTGTTTTTCACCTGAAGAAAGAGCATCTTATTCGTTGTATCACTGAAGAGAGCATCTTAGGTGGGACAATTGCACGCGTCTACACCATTGAATTCCAAAAGAGGGGGTTACCGCATATGAACTTTAGTAGTTTATGCATTTGTACAACATTTAGTGAACTTTCCATAGTATGTGAAGTGCATACATTACAGTAAGATCCCTCGGCAGATATGTTCCCGACTACCGGGGACAATTCGAGTTGACCATGTTACCAACCACTCAGCGCAGAACTTTCATTGTTGGAGTGGGATGCACAGCATTCATAAAACCGCGTGCAACGCGTACGACAGAGGATGTGAGCGATAATGGAATGTTATTTCGCATTGTGTCGCTGAGTAGTTAGTAGATGGGTCTCGAGGCTGCTACAAAAGCATTGCTTGAGGCTGGTATCACGTACGACGCAGTTCAAGTTGCATTTGTTGGCTACGTGCGATAGCGTGCGATGTCCAAGAATCTTTATTATACTGACAGACCCTGTCAAGTGCTTTGGGGATTCAACGGCTGGACAACGTGCCCTCTACAACCTTGGTTTGACGGGAATTCCGATAACTAATGTTAACAATGTACGTACCTAAAACTGATTTCTCAGGCTCGGATATATATATATATATGTGTGTGTGTGTGTGTGTGTTATATATTGATGTTGAGAATGCAGAATTGTTCGACAGGCTCCACTGCCCTCTACCATGCAAACACCTGGGTGAAGTCTGGGGCAGCTGACGTCGCGCTGGCTCTTGGATTTGAACGGATGGCACCAGGATCGCTTGGGACGAATTTTCCTGACAGACCTTCACCCATGGCCGCGTTCCATTTGAAGATGTATGAACTTGAAGACTCTAAACTAGGAAAAAATCACGGACCGATGGCACCACGGTTATTTTCTAATGGCGCACAAGAGTATTTCGACAAGCACGGTGCTAATATTAACCATCTCGCGCAGATTGGTGAGGTCACCCAGGACTTTTTTTTTTTAAAAAAAAAAAGATCCTTTTCGTGTTGATGTTTTTTCAAAACTTATTTTAGCGGCAAAGAATCATCAGCACTCGAAGGCTAATCCGTACTCATAATTCCGGGATGGCTGGTCTGCTGAGCAGGTGCTCAAGTCACCGAAGATCACTAATCAGCTTACAAAATTCATGTGTTCACCGACCTCTGACGGTGCCGCAGCGTGTATTGTCGCAACCGAGGAGTTTGTACACAAACACGGCCTAGAGAATCAAGCAATTGAGATTGTTTCACAAGTTCTTTTCACCGACCAGACAATGACATTTGAAGGTCATAGTGCAATGGAGTTGGTTGGGTATGGCATGTCCAAAGCAGCTGCGGATGCGGCATTCGAGAATGCTGGCTTCAAACCGGGTACAGGTAGAGATCAAGTAGGAGTTGTGGAATTACACGACTGTTTTTCTGCTAATGAGGTGAGAAATTCAGAGTTTATTGCACTCTTGCCGCTTATCCCTTTCCGCATAGCTCCTCATGTATGAAGCACTGGGCCTCTGTAAAGTGGGTGAAGCACACAAAATGGTCGAGACTGGTGACAATACCGTAGGTTTTTTAAGAGTTTATGTGAGGAAATGACCGACTGGTATAATAGTATGGCGGCAAATTCGTTGTTAACCCTAGTGGTGGCTTAGAAGCCAAAGGACACCCTCTTGGTGCAACCGGCCTGGGCATGCACTTCTACATTGCCAGTGCGCCCTGCCACCTTTTTTTTCCTTTTACACCCGAGATAAACCGTATGGTTTTTGTAGATCAGCTTCGTGGTTGGGCAGGACCAATGCAGGCTCCTGGACTCTTTGACAAGGACCCTCGTGGGAAATATGGGCTTGTGCATAACATTGGACTCGGAGGAGCAGTGGTAGTAAGTCTCCTGCGTCGACCCGAGTTTTTTAGGGAGAGT
Source organism: Gomphus sp. MG54 (assembly GCA_003314385.1). NCBI lineage: Eukaryota > Fungi > Basidiomycota > Agaricomycetes > Gomphales > Gomphaceae > Gomphus > Gomphus sp. MG54. The sequence goes on along the minus strand of QLPG01050796.1, from coordinate 3,093 downwards.
GGACCGGATGGGCGAGACAGGTTCGTAACACAAGTTTCTCCTGCGTCCTGCCATTTATCTCATGGGATCACGAAAAAGACTTGGGTACAATCACGCACACGAGGTGCGGCCGATTACCATGGCAGATGTTGACAAGGTTAAGTCGAAGAATTCTTCGGCGTTCATCTTGGCACAGGCTAAGCTTTGAAATTGGTCAACCATAATTATTTCTCGGATTATGGTTTATTCCTCCTTTTTTTGTATCTTTAGCTTATCTCATGTTTTTTATTTATCTGTAACAGTTTCCTTTACTGCGGTGGAATTAAGCACGTCTCCTTTAAACAAGGAGATAATGAGCTCTTGCACGACTTTAACGTTCACGCTGTTGCCTATGAGCCTATATTTGGTTTTTTCACTGATCCCGGAGGGCCAGCAGAACTCAGGTCTCGGGTAAATAGAGGTTTCGTGAACGGGTAGAGAAAAATGAAATACCCGCAGCAACTCGTCTAGGGTGAAATATCGAAGTCGGGAGGTCATGTAGTAGGTGAAGTGACTCGTTGGTACTCTCGGGTAATGAGCTTGAGGTAGAGGCAGCAAAGGAATTAAATGTATCCGTCGTCTAGACCATGCAAGTGTTAGCAACTCAGAAGCCGTATCTTACCAGACACAGACACACGTACATCGAGAGCTTCGTTCCTCTGCAGAATGCCTGTGCCTTCCACCATATGAGTATAGCCTGATAGATTCAGTATTTCTTACAATGGAATGGAATGCCTCGAAAGAAGTGCACCTCGAGTAAAACAGCACGTTCGTCTAGAACGCGGAAGGACGATATCAAATAAAGCACCTTTCTTTTGCAATGTTTTATCAGGCAATTATCGATCTTTAATCGATTGGTGACTTATCCATGATTTTGGCGCTAAAAAGGGAATAAATCTTATTTTTGTGAACCAGAAATATAAGTGTGCTTTGCTAGTCCACACCACTGTAGGACACAAATATTAATGAAATGAATCCAGATTAGTAAGTAATCCAAGTACTGTGACGCTAAGTACAAAAATGCAATTCAAAAGCAAAACAAGAAACTTGCATGAGTGAGGATATACGAGAATTATAGAGCACGACGTGTAGATGATGTTGATTGTTGCTGAGCCAATAACTCTGCAAGGAGTCTCTCTGCATTATTGGCCCTTTCTGTCTCTGCCTGCCTTGCCGCCGCTTCTTCCTGCCTCGCCGCCGCTTCCTTGTCGGCCCTTTCTGTCTCTGCCTGCCTTGCCGCCGCTTCCTTGTCGGCCCTTTCTCTCTCATTATCGGCCCTTTCTCTCTCCTCGTCGGCCCTTTCTGTCTCTGCCTGCCTTGCCGCCGCTTCCTTGTCGGCCCTTTCTCTCTCCACTCTCTGAGCCTCTTCCACTTCCTATTAAGCCAAATACAATATGAGCATATGATCAACCATGCGAGACAGACGGGCTGTAGACTCACTTGTTCCTTGCGTTGAATTTCTGCCTTTCGCTTCGCTGTGTATGTCTCCCACTCCACTTTATAACAAGCATGAAGTTCCGCCATCTCCTGCACTCTATTCGCTTGGCCCAGGCCGATGATGTCGTTTTTCCCAAAAAAGCCTGGCTTCATACGACCTAAGGGTGCAGGATGTTCTTCGATGCCTTCTGGGCAGACGGTCTTGATCAATTCTACGATGATGAACGCGAACCAGTAGCACTGGTGGGATAAGAGGCGGTAGTCGGGAAAGCATTTGTTTACCGTGTATATAACAACTGCAAGCTTCTGCAGAGAAAAACGTTGACCAGTAATAGTGAACTTGTTCAAACGCTCGTAACGTTTTTCAAGCTTGTCGACAAACTTGTCACTGTTGTCATAGGAGAAGTGAACTAGATCTTTGGCACGGCTCTTCAGGCTATGGGAAGAAGAGCTTGAGGTACTAGAATGATCCCTGCTTGACAGATTGACTTGTGGTTGTTTTCAGGATATGTGAGGCTTTCCTAAACGTGACTGACGTACCCTTACTCCTGGTCTGTTCTCCTTCCGTCAGAGTTGAAGTCTCTTCCGCCTTGGCAATATCAGCCTCTCTCTTGTCCCCTGAAAGCCTTTCGGCAAGGATAACGCCTGAACGTTTTTCTCCTTCGGCCTCCTGCACGTAAAACAGAAGAAATTCATGAAACGGATGAACCTTTTTTTTGCACCATTCTATTCGGTCAACGTAGACATCTTCAGCGGTCTGAATTTGAACCAGACCCAGGAGGAACTCTGGAGCGAAATTGAAGGGGTTTACACCCCCAGAGAATTGGAACAGGAAGTCTTGTTTAGGAGTTCTTGACATGAAAAGGGTACGAGCAGTGCGAAAGAAAAAGTACTGGATTTGCTGAATGAGCGTAGAGAACCACATTGCGAAGCGTTTTGAAGATGTAAACACGAGGCTGGAGCCATGAAGAATGCCTGCGTCACGTGCCCTTACCCTGCGGCGTTTAACTGTTTCGTAATCGACAAGAGCGGTGCAGATCGATCGTTGGTGACCTCGAGGTTGCCCGCTGTGAGTGATTATAATTAGATCAAAAACCAGCTTCACTTGCGCAAGGTGTTCCTTTTACGCATGTCATTCTTATCGTTACATTGGCTTGCCGCTCTGTAGATTCATTCATAGCGCTCTTCTTTGGACAAAAGCATCCAAATTCCATATCATTATGGTTGAAAACCATGGGGAAAACTTGCCTGTAAGTGATGTCATCACACATCTATGAGAAAAATGATAATCCTCATGGGCACTAGCAATGCGACACTGGGACCACACGCTTAAGATAAAAAACACGTTGAGTTTCCTAAAGCGTTACGGTAAGCGATGCCATCGCACGTCTATGAGAGTCATGACTCGTGGGTATTAGCAATGAGACACTGGGATCACACGCATAAGATTATACATTGGCACACTGTAAAGGCCTGTCTTGCCTGAAGCGTTATAGCCAGCGATGCCATCGCACATCTGTGAATATCACACGCCCAAGATAGTGAGCCTCATTGGATTCATTTTTCTGTGATCACTCATGGCAAATTCAACTTTCATCAGTGATATTTTCACCGCTTTTGCCCTTCTAGGTCAAGTTG
>QLPG01050794.1:4015-17850 GCA_003314385.1 Gomphus sp. MG54 | reverse complement strand
ATGCCATACTTCTGGTGCTAGCACTTGTTCTGGCATCTGTATTTCTTCATTTGGGGTAGATGTAGGTGGGTCAGGTGATTGCTTGCATGGTGTGGTCTCCCCCTCAAGTGACATATCATCATCTTTGTTTGGGATTGAATATAATTTGTTGTCTGAGCTGTCAAATGTAATATTTCTGGAAATTTGAATTAGCCTTGATTTTTTATTGTAATATTTCCAGGCCTTTGAGTGCTTAGCTATCCCGATGAATAGATGTTCTTCAGCCTTTGGATCTAATTTAGATCTCCTCTGATCTGGTACCATGACCTAACAATGCATCCCGAAGTCTTCTAACTTTGACACATCAGCCTTTTTACTGAAGAATGCTTCATATGGAGTAATTTCTGTCCCAAGCGCCCATGTAGGTACCCTGTTTTTAATATAATTTGAGTACACCACTGCTTTGGGCCATAAGATCTTAGGTAGATCTTTAGTGAATATCATAGCACATGCATGTTCCAATAGAGTTCAATTGATCCGCTTGGCAATGCCATTCTGGGCCAGTGAGTATGGAGCTGTAGATTCCATGATAATTCCATTTTGTATGCAATAGTCTTGGAATTTTCTGTTAACATATTCTCTACCATTGTCAGTCCTAATTCTTTTGACCTTTTTACCGGTTTGTATTTCCAGGGACTCCTTGTATTGTGGGAAATTAATTGTAACTAGGTCTTTGGTTGGCCCAAAATAGATCTTGGTGTACCTTGTTTTGGAATCCATGTATGTACAAAAATAGTGCTCATGCCCTAAACCTTCTACTTAGGCTGGGCCCCATACATCAGATACTACGAGGTTATCAATCTCCTGGACCCATTCATGTGATTCTTTGGGGAATAACTCTACATGGTGCTTGCCTTGAATACATGCCGTACATTGAGTTAGCACTTGTATGTCATCGATCGTTAGCCCTGTGACTAATTCATTTTTGTGAAGGGCCTTGATAGTGTAGATATTGATATTGCCAAGTACCTGGTGCCATTTATCTAAGGTTCTCCCCTTGGTTACAGCTGTAAAGTCCCATGCCTGACCTGGAGATTTGATAATCACATGCATCTTGTACAATCGGTTTTGCTTCCATCCGATTGCAAATATAGTGCCTTTGGCGGAAATGAATTCCACCCCTGAAGATGTGAATTTGGCCAAGTGCCTGTGATTGGTTAGCTGCCCAACTGAGATAAGGTTGTTAGGGGAGTCCGGTGCATGTTTGACATTGTGCAAGGTTGTGGGGAATATTCTACCATTCACTTTGAGTTCTATTGTTATTGTACCACGACCCCTGGTTTTTAGTGAATTTCCCAGGGCAATTCCATTGATTTCTGACTTTTCTTCTATGTACATAATGAAATCTTCTCAGCTACATGCAATGTGCATTGTTGCAGCCATATCGGCTAACCAGTCTGATGCCAAGATTGCTGCCGGTGTGACCTCCTTAATATATGCCATGAATGCTAGATCTTCCTCTTTAGATTGCTTGGCAGAGTCCTAATCTTTCGGCTCATTGAACCACTTGGGTGCCTGGCCTTCTTTACCGCTCCCTTTTACCCAGCAATCTTTAATACAATGCCCCTTTTTGCCCCAATTTCAGCAATTTCCTTTGGTAGCGCTGGATGCTTTATCTCTGCTTTTGCACCTGTTACTGGGGTTGTGCTATGCCTTAAGTGCCATCTGTTTAATAATCCCAGTGCTCCGCGATTGATCTTCATCCAGGATCCTGGCAATCAAAGTTTCAGAGTTGATCGCTGTCCCAATCACATTAATTGTAGTTATGAATGTGGCCCAGGTGTCCGGTAATAAAGTGAGCAATGTATTACTGAAGTCATCGTCAGTAATCAATTGTCCTCTGGCATTCAGTTGTTGGTATAGCCTGTGCATCTTCCAGATGTGCTCATCTATATTAGCACTGTCCACGGCCATTGTTTGGAAAAATTCCCAGCAGATATTAACGATGCCGATCACCGCTTTAGATTCAAAGATCCTATGTAGTCTGCTCCATATTTTTGTAGCAGTAGTATCTTGGTCAATACAGTGACTCACAAAACTGAGTCAATGTTTGGTGCTTTTGGACTATTCATTGAATAGCATTAAATGTAAAACATATATGAAAAAGGTGTTGGTTCATCAAAGAAAGAATCTGATCAGGGCTATGCAACCATTTAAAAATTATGTAATTCCGGTCTGGGGTGATGAAGATATGGGCAATTCAAATCAAGGGCTCATTAACTCAGTTTTGTCAGAGGGTATCAGAGAAATAGTAAGTTGCAATTCTAGTACTTGTTATTGCTCCCCTTGGCCTTAATTACTGCCTCAAGTCTTCTAAGCATACTCTCTATCAAATTCTGACACACCTCTGGTGGTATGTTATTCCATACCTCCTCTACTCTCTTCTAAATTTGCCAAACTCTCTTAGGTAGTGTTGGATACTCCTTAAGCCTGTTTTTTGCATGATCCCAGAGGTGCTTGATAGGATTCAGGTCTGGAGACTGTGCAGGCCAGTCAAGGAGAGTGATATTGTTGTTTTCCATCCAGTTCTTGGCCTTCTTTGACTTGTGCTTTGGGTCATTGTCCTGTTGAAAAATTATCTGTTCCTTAGGAATTCTACTTTCCTCCAGGCTGGGCAGCAGGTGGTCCTCCAAAATGGACACAAACTGATCAGCATCCATCTTCCCCTCAATCTCTGCAAGCTGGCCAATACCATTCCATCCCATACACCCCCATACTATAATGTTTCCCCCTCTAAACTTGACTGTCCCCTGTACCTCTCTCTCATTCAACCCCTCCCCCTTCTGTTTCCAGACCCACTGCCGTCCATTTGACCCAAACCTGTTGATTTTGGTCTCATCTGACCAAATGACCCTCTTCCAGTCCTCTACAGTCCACTCTCTGTGCTTCAAGGCAAAGGCCAACCTCAGCTGTCTATGCCTTGCACTGAGGAAGGGCTTTTTCTTCTTCACCACAGCCTTGAATGAATGTTTCCTAAGGAGTCTTCTGACTGTTTCTGAGGAGACTAGGTGGGGGATAATTGTATTGATGTGTTTGGTTACCTGAGTAGCATTGGCAGCTCTGCCAGTAGCAATTTGTGATAAAATAGCATGTTGATCTCAAGAGGAAAGCTTAGGGAGATGACCTTCACAGGAGTACGGCTAGTTGGGATAGAGAGTTCTGAGAGTCTTGGATGCTGTGGACTGGCTGAGGCCAAGTCTTGAGGCAATAGTGCGAGTGGAATGACCATGAGAGGCCAAGGAGAGGATGTTTTCTTTTTGAGCAGAGGAAGTGGGGTACATTGGAGTGGAGTGAAGTTCTGGACATGTTAGAGGGGATTAAATACCTTAATTTGAGTTCTCATGAAAGATAAGGTTACCATAGTAACCATCTATCAAGGGTTGCATGTTATATAATAGATGGAGCATCAGATTCTGATTGTTCTGACACCATCTGTAAAAGGCAACAAATTCCCACAGTGATGTGTTCTTTCAACTGGGCCAAAAGGCCACTATGCCAGGTTATCTGGCATTAGTCTGTGGGCACTATTTAAACAGCAACTTGTTACATGTATTCACCAACCATTGCAATGGTATGTAACAGTACCTCCCCCTTAGGTACCGAGCCCTCGAGGTGCCACAGTGATGATATCTTAACAGGTTTCTCAGGCCTGTCTGTGGCTCCCCCCAAGCACTCTAATTACTATTTGACATAGCAGACCCCCATGATGTCATGGACAATCATGTAAGCCAGGGTTCCTGGGGTCCAAGTGATTGCAACAACCCTCTAAATTATTGCGCACACAGGGATTTGAACCGCTGACCTTGGTCAACCTGGCATAGTGTAAAAGGCAACAAATTCCCACAGTGATGTGTTCTTTCAACTGGGCCAAAAGGCCACTATGCCAGGTTATCTGGCATTAGTCTGTGGGCACTATTTAAACAGCAACTTGTTACATGTATTCACCAACCATTGCAATGGTATGTAACACCATCTCACAAAACTGAGTCAATGGGCCCTTGATTTGAATTGCCCATATCTTCATCACCCCTGATTGGAATTATATAATTTTTAATGGTTGCATAGCCCTGATCAGATTCTTTCTTTAATGCACCAACACCTTTTTCATATATGTTTTACATTCAATGCTATTCAATGAATAGTCCAAAAGCACCAAACATTGACTCAGTTTTGTGAGTCACTGTAGAATGGAATTGCAAATAAGGAAAATGGAGCAGAACATAATAGGAAAATATTAAATGTAAATGAAGTGAAAATGGATTTGCAAGCATATGGAGATTGATGTAAATAAGTGGAGTGTATTGACAGATGTATGTGATTCCAAGACAGATACACAAGGTGCATATAGTTTGTGGGCTGAGGGTGTATAGTTGAATAGGCAAGTGAGGGTAGAGTTGGGCTGAGCAGGCTGAAATGAATAGTCGGGCATGCCAGCATGCAGTTCCTAACAAGATGTGTCTTAGGTATATCCCTCAAACTAGTGCCACTCCATTGTTAATAATAAAACAAAAGAAAATGAGAAAAGCAAATGCAGTCCATACAAGATGTGCCACTCAAGTGTCTGTGCCATGAGAGAGAGAGAGAGGTCTGGGCTGTCCTGCTCCTGTCAATCTCAACAGCTTGGGATATAAAACAGGTCATCCCCCTGACAGCTATGGGTGCTTAAAGGTGCTTATCCATTGAATGTCTCCCCATCTATTATTATTCTTCCTCTCAGCTTCTATTCCTCAAAACTGATATAGACTCATCCATCCACTTACTCCACTGGATTTAAGCTGAATTTGAAACCGTGCCGGGGGTGCTGGTGAGGACTGGGCCCCGAGTGCCAGTGGACCCTGTCGGTAACCTGGGGTCAACCTGGGGTTCGAAACGTGCCGCATGGCGAAGAGGGGCCAAACACACTGGTTATGCAAGCAGAGACTCGGGGGTTACAGGGGAGACAAGTGATAAGTCAAGGAAAGTAACAGGTGAACAGCAGTATTAAATGAGATGGCAACTCTGTGAACAATGACAATGCAGATGACGTAGCATGTGAGTGTGAGATATAAATGGTTTGGTTTTATTGTTGTAGGGATGCAAATTCGTATCGAGTAAGCGCTTACCTTGCTGTGCAGTTGGCACAGCCTTGCACCTTAAACTCTCTGTCACTTTACGTGCATGTACAAAAAACAGTACTACAATCATACTAAAATTTCCAATTGCATCGGACCAAAAAAAAAAGTACAAGAAAGCAAACATGATTCTTCAAATACGAAAGTTAATATAACTTGAGCACGACCACTAGTAAGTCAGTTCCACATCCCCCTCTGCTACATCATCCATGTCATGGTAGCTAACCTTTTTCCCTGCTGTGGCTCTTGGGTCTTCCTTAGCATCAGGAGGTGGAGGCGGTGGTGGCCCGGTGTCAGCCCGACTTCTCCGGTTGCCTGACGTAGGTTCAAGTGTTACCACAGGTTTAGCAGGGAGACCCTCCACTCCAGTAAGTGGCAAGTGTGATGTTTGGGCATATCCGCCGACGCGTTCCTGCAGGCGTCGTCCAGAGGGTGGTACAGCCTCATCTCGTCGTGGAGGGACCCAGTGACCTTGATGGTAGTAGTCATAAGGACCGGCGATTCCATTGGAGTAAGGGGGATATGTTTGCGGAGGATAGGCACCGTAATAATTCTGTGAAGGTCGGCTATATTCTATCGTATTGTAGGTCGCAAGATTGCCTTGAAGTCCATAAGCTTGTGGTGGAGGGACACCACTATTGCCAATAGGAGGAGGAAGGTGCGCGAAAGGTTGAACTCGATGAGGATCAAGTGCAAAATTGTTAAAGAAAGGTAGCTGAAAGTGGAACATCAACCAGAGAAGGGAAATCCATATATTGTCAAAGCTCACTTCTTCAAGCTGTGCTACCAATTCTGGATGCTTATTCGCAACATGTTTTTCAATAAATGATGATGCCTTGAACAACTTGTTGCATGTGCGACAGCGGAATTTTCCCTCATCCTCTTGCTTGATATGCGGTTCAACAGCTTTTGGCAGTTCACTGCCAAAATCAGAGTGTTGAGGTTTAGCTTGAGAAATATGCAACAAATTGTGACATACTCCTCATAATTCTTAGCTCCGTAATCAACAATATCAATATTTGCGCGATTAATCAGTAAGGCAATTTTCGAGTCAACCCATTCAGTCCAACGCTCATCTATGACATGTCAGTTTCAAAGGATTGCAAATCCTCTCCAACATACCGTTTCTCTCCCACCGTCGATCATTTTTATCTTTCGAATCCTTCTCTTTCTCTTTCGGCTTCTCTTTCGTACTTTCCTCTTCGTCTTTTTCTTCTCCAGCCTCAACAGTAGTTGACGGAATGACCTTATCTATTAATGGCTTCCTGATATGCTGTGGACATTTCCTATGCAACTCCTCCACGTGATCGCAGACTGCCGCACAATAGTAACAAGTATTAAACGCCATACGAAGGTATGTCAGGTATAAATCGAGAGCAATGAGAGACTGGCAATAAAAAAGTAAGTTGTATTATATAATTTAAATAAGGGTAATTGCAACGCACCTTCTTTGCAGTTAGCGTATACTGAACTTCACTGCCTTCTGTGATCTCGGGTTGGGCTTGGATTTCTGCCATCAATTTCTCAACACGCCGATCAACAGCCTCGCTACCTCTTTCAAGATGTTCTGGCTCTGGCTCTGGCTCTGGTTCATTGATGGCGTTGGAATCGGCTCCATTTATAGCCTTGTCTTTGTTATCGGTCATAACATGGCCCTGCTCTCCATCCTTACTATAGGACTTATTATCCTCCATTTTCGGTTCAGGGGCACCATCCTTCGTGCGCCTGAGAGTTGCATACTCATCCTCAAGAATGGCGGCAAGTTGCTTGATTTGCTGAAGATCTTTCTCGATGCGCGAAGGAGTGCTGGCCACCTCAGGTGCTTGACGCAGACGAGCGACGTACGGACGAGTAATATGGTTTACATGCAACTTGAAACCTTCAATCTAAGAGAATGATTGGTTCTGAGTGACTAGGGTTGTCACTTAGGTAGGGAGACACTAACTTTCTTTTCTCCGACTTGCGCCACAGCGTTGTTCATATCAGCATCATGTGTGAATTTCATCCAACCAGCGCGATAATAATGTCGCTTTTGAAGAGGATCACCCAACGCCAGGTGCACAAATCCTGGCACCGAGCGACAAGCCTACGCAGAAAACACATCAATTCTAGTACAACTTGACAAAGCATCACACACCTCTTCAATTTTTTGTCGTCCAATATCAGGAGGAATAGTCCTAATGGCAATCTGATTACCCTCGGGAGCGACAAAAACATCATCATCACGAGGCAGACGGCCATGCTGGATCAAGGCTTTGCCATTACTTTCACTCTTGGTCGGACTATCTGGTCCATTCTCTCCCACATCCTCGTCAACGACATCCACATCATCGGTGTTGACCGAGGGTTTCTCATCTGCTACAGGGGGCGCCTCTTTCACGGAAACCTCGGATTCGGACTTCGGATCGTACTTGCCGTCCTCAAGATCTTTCAGGAACTGCTCTAACCTACCCATCCACCCTTCCTTCCGCACCCGCGCGCGCAAATTCACCCATTCTGATGAAGGATTATATTTTTCTGAGAACCAAGGTGACTTCTTGTGGTGGTCAAACAGTGTTTGCAGCTATGATTGGTTAGTAAAAAGATATCCTGTAGTCCAATAAAAGATAGAGGCACCTGGGTTGCGGCATGCTGTTTCTTGTATCTTTCCCAGCGTGCGCGGATACCATCACGTGTTTTTTTTCCAGCCTCCTTTTCGGCCGCTCTGTCTGCTTCATCCTCTTCTTTGGCTTCTTTAGGGAAGTGGCAGCGGAACCACTCTGCATACTGTCTCAGTGAGGCAGGATGGGGTTGGCTTGTATATGGGTCCGGGGGAAGGCGACCAGAGCGTGTTACTGGGACAGGGGTATATGGCTGATAGCTATGATAATGGTTACTTCTACTGCGAGGTGAAGAGTAACCGTAAGCTCGAGAGTGAGCATCTAAATAAATCGATGATGTTCAGACTTATACATTCCACAAATGACATAAGAACCGCACCATAATCGTCACCATATCGAGGTCTAGGATCAAATCTATCTCTCTCAAATGGCGAAGTCGAGCGTCGTCGTTTGCGAGATGCTCCTAAGATGATCAAGTTATATGATTTCGCCGCCTAATAAATGACAACAGTATACCTTCGTCGCCGACGGGACTACGACTCCGACCTCTTCCTCGCCTTTCATAATACTCATCCCAAGCCCTTCTATGATCAGTATCATAGCCAACGTAACCAGTGGCATGATCGTGAATTGCGGGTTCCGGATATACGCCATCCCTCCTGCGTGGGCTACGGGATCGAGAGGAACGCCGCCCGGGGTCGGGAACATAAGCAGGAGGTGGGGCAGACCAGGAAGACATCCCAATCGAGAGTTATAGCGAACGAATGTGTTAGCGTGGAAAATGTAGCGTCCTTTTTATGTGAGAGCGATGAGTTTCAAGCGTTAAAACAGTGAAGCGAGAGACCGAGTATCAGAGGCTGGAAGAGACTAGGAGCGAGCATGATGAGAGAGAAACAGACCTCGAAGAGCAGTACTCGGGTTGCACACACAGTTACTCTTGACAACTGTGGCTAGAGAAAAGAAACGCCAATTGGCGCTTCCACACCTTAGCGAAGAGGGCGGAGATCCAATTCAACGCACGGACCCCGGAAAAACCTAACGGAAAAACCTAAGGCCAAGCTCAACCTTGTGGAAGGGATATGTACCAAAACAGTACAGTGATGTCTTCTTTTGGCTCCACCACTGGACCGAAAAACTTTGCTGCTTTGCTTTGCTTTCTTTATCATCTAAGATGCAATCTAAGCTGTTTAAGGAAACGAATTTTATCTTTTGCCATATCTATATGTGTGATACTTGTTAGTGTCAACAAAAATAGAAGTGTAAGAAATTAAAGCGATATTAGTAGTACAAAAAAATTAGGTCAAACAGTTTTAGGTCATTTTCTTACCTTGAATTATTTCTGGTCTCAATCAGGTGAGAGGTTAATTAACTATTAATTAAGGTAATACTGTAGAAACCAAAATATTTTTAAGCTAAAATATATGTAGAATCTGTAGAGACTATACATAGCAGTTGAAATTTAATTGAGTTCACTAATTATATGAGATGTAGTATCCTTCTTGTAAAAAAAGAAGATAATGAGATAATGCCCCTTTATTTGATGACTATTTTTAATAAATTTCACAAGTTTAAATTTAATGTCTCTGGTGTCTTAACCCACAGATCATATTTATTACAACAACTAAAGTTATATCTAGGTTGATTAAGACACACTCAGGAAAATGGGAAGTTTATTTATAGACAAATTCATTAACTGAGAGATAATATAACTTGGGAGGATGTTAGGATTGTCTTGCCAAGTTCCCCATTTTCTACATATGGTCCTGATTCAGCACCCTGTCCCTTCAGTCATATGCCTTATTCCCCCTATCTTGTATTTTCAGCCTATCCCATCTTGACATCACATGCTACACTGTATTGCTCCACATTAGCAAAATTGCCTCAATCTTGTCAGTACATATATATACCCATATAAGGATAACAAGACTACTACAATTTTTAAAAATGTATATAAGCCTGATATACAGTAGGGGACAAAGCTGTTCAGATGTTGTGAACACTTTGATTGTGTAGCAAATAATGCAATGATCACATAAGCACAAAATCTGATATAATTTATCATGACGAGCCACCCCCTGCCCTCCAGGTGGGAGCAGCCAGCCAGCCCAGCAGAGCCTAGCCAAAACCCCAGCAGAGCCCAGCCAAAGTCAAGCCAAAGCCCCAGCAGAGCCCAGCCAAAACCCCAGCTAAGGCCTAGTGTCAAGCCCACAATACCATACTCTGATTTACTTGGCAGTACCAACCAACCAACCCTTACCCATATCATCCCTCACCAGTGTGTGGCCTCGGCTTGGTACAATCGGTTCATCATTTGGTTTATTATCCCTATCCCACCCTCCTATTCTTTATCATTCTTTTATTCCCTGTCCTTCCCCTTGCCTGTTTACCCTCAGGACACTTACTATTTGTTGTCACTCGACAGTGGCCCTATTGTTTTATGTTCAGCCACTCTCTATTGTTCTATTTTTACTCACTCTTTTGTTCTCAATCATATTTCATTGTTCTATTCTCACCTACATTCCTTTGTTCTATTCTTGATTATTGTGGACAATACATCCACATGATTCTTCATACCCTATTGTTCTCCATTCCTTGTGCCACTCTGTTCCATATCTTACTTATTAGCCTATATAAGTAGCCAATGTATGTAAATGGTTCTTCGTTCTGAAAATCAACTAGGTTTACACCTTCTTGTCCTCCCTCCTCCTGTCTAAAGTCCTTTACCTGGGCCGACATTCTCGGCACCCTCCCGGGTATCACTTCTGTCCCAAATCAGTGGCACGCACGGAAAGTAGGGCGTAACGCACGAGCACATTGAAGCCAAGCCACTACTTCTGGCCTACAGGACTTGGCCACTCCCGTCCTACACCTCGGCATTCCCGAAGCCTGACACCTAGCCAAAACTTCAGTAGAGCCCAGCCAAAGCCCTAGCAGAGCCCAGCCAGAACCTCAGCAGAGCCTAGCCAAAGCCTCAGCAGAGCCCAGCTAAAACCCCAGCAGAGCCTAGCCAAAGCCAAGCCAAAGCCCCAGCAGAGCCTAGCCAAAACCCCAGCTGAGGCCCAGCCAAAACCTTAGCAGAGCCCAGCCAAAACCCTAGCTAAGGCCTAGCCAAAACCTTAGCAGAGCCCAGCCAAAGCCTCAGCAGAGCCAAGAACGAGACCTGATGTTTTGGAACCATAAGCTAGTAACCTGAAATCTGTGACAAAACTTTGGTGTAAAGAAAGTCCAATCAAGTTCTCCGACAAGATGACAGCAAGCTAATGCCTGTCCGGGTTGATGTCCAAAAAGAATTGTTTAGAGGGGGCCTTGGCAGGTGACTTGTCAATTACATGTAGAAATAATAGTTTATGTTCGTAAACTATTCTTCTACCCTTGCCTAGGATTATTTCCACGGATGTCCTATAAAATCTAGTTTAGTTCTTTTATAATGTTTTTATGTATCTTTTATATTTTGTCCAAGAAACTTTCCACTTCAGCAGTGGAAGGGCTTGAGGTTTACTCTCCGAGTGACCTCTGCCAATAGTCTTAGTGGTCGGCAACCTACTTAAGAGAGTGCTGGCAGCACTAGATAATCTGGTGGATTATGGGTGAAGATAAGCTTGATTTTATGCTACAGAACTAGTCTCTATTTATACTAATTCTATGCTAATTATGTAACTCCCCGATAAGGCAAGGCTTTCTTAAAATTGGTGGAAGGGTGTGGAAAGGAATGGAAAGTCCTAGAAACCTGTGGCAGTTACAAGTCACCCTATAGTCATTAATGAGTCATATTCCCACGGCTGGTGGTCTCGTGACTGGTAAAGTCACGAAATATTAATAGTAAATAAGCCGAGCTTCTGGGCTGACCTTATGTGTAATAATTATTAAATAAACCCAGGAATTTATTGTACAATCAGTTTTGATCCAGCAATTTAGAGCCATTTTCTGTGTGTAAGTGTTTGATGCCAGGCTGTGGGTCCTTGTGGGTCCAAAATAGAAATAAGCGAAAAGTATAAGTGTTTTTGGTGGATTTCCTTAGGCTTGAAGTGCTTGATGGTTTAAGAGTTAATTACTTTGAGTAATTCACTCTTAAATGGCCAGCCAAAATTATTATATTTTTTGATAGTCACTTTAGACTGATTTTCGGATTAATTTCTGAGTGAGAGAGGTTTGGAATCCTTTAAGCTGATCCCTGATCCGATGGCCCTTCCTATCTGTTAGAGAATTCCCCATTCCCTAACAATATAGTGATAAAGCACCTGGAGTTATGTGTGCTAAGAGTGAATACATTAGTAAAGACAACTTGGATGATGACTCAGGAAAACTAAACATATCAACTCTAATATACTACCATTCTGACACAAGCTGAAACTAACCTTGCCAAACAGATAGATCGGTATCCTGGATTTAATCTTGGCGAAGAATTTTTCAAGCTTTTTTCAAGGTATGAGGTCGGGAGCCCAAATATTATTTTTGTCTTTCCAGGAGTTCTCCTTATATGCATAACCCTTCCATTTGATAAGGAATTGCAACCAGTTCACTCTCATTCAGCTGTTGAGTACTTGTTTAACCTGGAAGTGTTCCTCATCATCAAGTAAGACCAGTTGTGGCAGGGGGGACTGGTGTCTACCTGGAATGGGGTCAGTTGGTGCTGGGATAAGTTTGATAACCAGGAAGATGGGGTGGAGACAACTTAAGCTTTTTGAGAGTCGAAGTTGGTATACATGGGACCTGACTAGTTCTTCAATGAGGTAAGGGCCAAGTTACCTGCCTCATTCTCTTTAGTCTCAGTCATCTCCTGAACATTAGTAATGACCATCCAGTACTCCATCAGCTCTTTGTGCTCCTCAGACATATAAAGTAGACATTGTATACCCTGGGGCATTCTTGGGAAAAGTGACTGGGTTTGTTATATCATCAGCACATGAGGGGTAGGGGGTAATGCTGCTTGGTTACATCAATGTCTATTGGCATGGGCCCTGAGGGTGGGGCTGAGGGTGACAGGCCCAATAGTGCTGATACTCTAGAAAGTATGGGTGCAACCTGCTTAGTTGAGGGTTCACTGATTCTTTGAGTAGTCTGTGGTGAGCAGGCATGCAGGGTTGTAAATTGGAGTCTATGGAAGGGTTCGTTTACTGCACGTGTGAGAGCTACCACCCTTGCAGCTGTGTACCATGCCAAGACATTGTTATCTTTTGGTCTCCCATCTAACATCAGTGCGATATGGCTCTGGATCATGGGGTTGAGTCCTCAGCAGAACTTCATGATGATAGATTGACTGTCAGAATACTTGGCCTTCTCAATCAGGTGTTTGAATTGGTCGATATACTCATCAACCAAATGCTTGCCCTAGTGGTATTTCTATGATTCCAGTTGATTTGTTACATTGATAGCTTTGTGCAGAGGGTAGAAATGCTACCAAAAGGCTTTGACAAATGCCTTCCAGTTTGCATAGAAGGGTCTACCTATCTTTGCTTTGTAGAGAAACACTTAGGTAGTGAAGGTGGCTGCTCTTCTGGATTTCATAAAGGATATTGCTTAGAGGATCTGGGACTGTTTGAAGTTGTTTGTGCAAATCCCAAGATAGAGGGTGCACAACTGCATGAGCAACTGTCTATTCATTTGATCACCATCAAACTCAGAGGGCCTTGTGAGCTCAACTGTATGCTTTGCAGGCTGTTGAGCATGCATCGGCAGGCCTGTCACTAGGCTCATCATGGTGGTCTGCAGTGCATTCAACCTTACCTCCAGTTCCTGCTTCTCTCTTCTTTCTCTCAACAACTCCTGTTCTATACCAGCTAATTGGTCCAATATCTCCTGGGCCATTGGTAAATACATAGGGGATAAGGTGTTATTATCAGGTAAAAGAGAGGGGGCTGCCATTGTTGCTACATCTGAAGACATTTGATTCAAAGTTGGGCAGTTAAGGCAGCCAGTACTTGTGGGGGAGAGTTTTCTACTGTAAGGGCAAAATAAGCAGGTGTTCTATCCTTGATAAAAGATTTACATTTCATTCCATTTTCATCTATTCGCAATTCCACTCAGTTCTTTATGTCCGATCTGTTATTACGTTCCTTAGGGTAACTCCGTTGGGAATTGGAGTGAC
>QLPG01050793.1:0-39150 GCA_003314385.1 Gomphus sp. MG54 | reverse complement strand
CCTTAGCGGAAACCATTTGTCTTCTACCTTAAAATTAGAATAAGAAATGTAAGATGGGGATAAAACAATAAAGGACAGAATAATAGGATGTGCCCTAGGATAGGACAATAGGAAATGCCCGATTATAAAACAAGGCTGTAACCGAGGATAACACAAGGGCAGGAAGTCCCAAGGTGAGGTGGACCGAGGGGTGAGGAGTAGGCGTGGGATGGGAATGAGGAATGTGACCGATATGTGCATCTAGCCGAGAATAACTCATTGAGTGGTTCGTACTTGGTTACTAATGGAGTATTTTAGTTGGTACCACCGAGTTACCGGATCCTCGGTATGTATACTTGACAACAATAAGGTATGCAGAGCATGTGGGTATTGTCCACAATAAGTAAAATTAGAATGAAAGAATGAAGACAGAGATAGGACAATGGAAAATAGAATAATAGGAATGTGGAAAAGGATAGGACAATAGGGAGTGCCCAACTATAAAACAATAGGGTTGTGGCCAAGGATAAAATAAGGACAGGATGTCCCAAGGTGGGGCAGGTCAAGGAATAAGGAGTGGATGGGGTAGGATTAAGGGAAGGTAGAAGGGGCAGAGTGTATGAGGGATAGGGATAAGGAATGTGGGTGGTGGATGTGCTGAGCCAAGACTGGCATACCAAGTGACTTGCATGTGGTGTGGACACTTGTATATGGACATAGGATGACTGCTTGGTCAGCACTGCCGAATTACTAGGATCTCGGTATGTGTACTTGACATGCAGACATAGACTGACTGCTTGGTTGGCAGTGCTGAATTACCAGGTATTTGGTATGTGTACTTGACATATTCCCTTCTTCTGAATATCAACTTGGCATACACCTTCTTGTCTTCCCTTCTCCTGTCTGAAGTCCTCTACTCGGCTGACACTTTCAGCACTCTCCCAGGTATCTCTTCCATCCTAAATCAGTAGCATGCATGGAAAGTAGGGCATAACACAGGAGTACATTGAAGCCAAGCCACCCCAATCGGTCTACAAGACTTGGCCAATTCTGGCCAATATCGTTGAGTCGGTACTATTGCAATAGTACTTGGCCCACACATCATCAGCATTCTCAGTGCTTGACACTGGTGCAAGGTGTTCCCTTTAGGCATGTCTTTCTTTTCTTTTTACTTGCTGCTCTGTAGGTTCAATTGATTGAACCAGATCATTATGGTTCAACACTTGTCTTTCCTAGCAGCAAGTGATGTTGAGAGAAAAATAACAAACCTCATGGATACTAGCAATACAACACTAGGATCACATGCCTAAGATAATACACGAAAACATGTTGAATAGACACTTTTTTTCCTAAAGTGTTATGGTAAGCAATGCCATCACATGTTTAAGAGAATCATAACCTGCAGGCACCAGCAATGAAAGACTGGTACTGGTGAAAACTCAATGAAACCGGGACAACACTTGTCTGTCATCACACATCTAAACTTGGGTATTATTAATGCAACAGTGGGATTATATGATTAAGATAATATGCGAAAACATGTTGAAAAGGCACTTGTTTTTTAAGTGATGACATTGTGCATTTATGAAAATCACAACCTGTAGGCACCACCAATGAAACACTGGTACAAGTAAAAATTCATTGAAACTGGGACAGCACTTGTCTGTCATCACACATCTAAAATTGGGTACTAGCAATGCAACCATGAGATCACATGCCTAAGATAATACATGAAAACACATTGAAAGATACCTTTTTTTTCCTAAAGCATTACAGTAAGCAATGCCATCACATGTTTATGAAAATCACAACCTGCAGGCACTGGCAATGAAACACTGGGATCATATGCACATCAGTTGAAACATGGTAAAGACCCTGCCTTGCCTGAACTGTTACATTCAGCCATGCCATTACACCTCTCATTGGTTTTTCGCCTTTTGGGTATTCACTCATGGCAACTCAGTCTGATTTTTGACATGTGCTTTGGCATCAACCCCGACTTGCATCAGCAACCTTTTTCACTGCTCTTGCCTTTCTAGTTCAAGTTACATTCTCAATGTAAAATGACACATGCAAGTCACATATACAAACCTCAAGTTCCTGAATTGTGAAATACTAAGCATGCTGGCAGATTAAATCACCTGAATGGGGGCTTGAAATTGTCAAGCTTCAGGAACTGATGAGCTTCGGGACTGCCGAGGTGTCAGATGGGAGCAGCCAAGTCCTACAGGCCAGGAGTAGTGGCTTTGGCTTCAATGTACTCGTGCATTGTGCCCTACTCTTTTGTGCATGCCACTGATTGCAACAGACAGGGTACTCAGGAGGATGCCAATGATGCCAGCCCGAGTAGAGGACTTAACAGAGGAGAAGAAGGTAGAAGGGCCTAAGCCTAGTCAATACCCAGAATGAGGAGATATGTACATGCATGCCCTACTTATATAGGTTTAAGGAGCGACATGTGGAATAAGGAATGTGAGACAACAATCTATCCAAGTCTCTTGCAAACACCATTACTACAATATAAACACTTAATCACATTTGCTATAGGATATGAGTAATACAATCCAATTTTCCAGTCCTATATTGAATGAAAATGATTGGAAAATTGGATTGTAGAGGCTCAGTCACCAGCCAAAGGGCCCACATATAAGATGTGTTGCAGATGCTGCAACACATGCATCCTGCCAGAGCCAGGTGCCGCTTGCACTCTGTGCAATTGGCGTAAGGTGAAATTCAACCTGGCAGTGGTACAAGTGAAGAGGAGCAGAAGCATCCTGACAGGTATGGACACTGAGGAGGGTGAGGACAGGGAGGAACAGCTGGCAAAGAAGAGGAAGATAGCAGCCGTTCGACTAAGTGTGGGGCCAATGATGGTCCAGGTACCAGAGTGGGCAAGCTCAGTACTTGGCCATCTGGCAGCTGCTATTGCAGAGCAGAACCACCAGCAGGAGGCACAAAACTGCCTCCTGCTTAGGCAAGCAGAAACTTCAAGTTCTTGTTCAAAGCTCAATATGGGGAAAAGCAGAAGGGGCTCCCTGCAAAAAAAGAACTCTCTTTTATAAGGCAGTGGATTATGGGTGCTCAGAAAATGCCCATTACATTTCAAAACACCTAAGAAAATTCTGTTATGATGTGAAGGAATAATGTAATCGTAATTAAATGTAAAATCTCCCAAAGATAAACAATGGTGAGGTTCAGAGTAGGGCATGGCTTCAACTTGTATGTTGCACCCACCAGATCGCACTGGTCCCTAATTTTGGAATAGTGAGACAGAAGAAATAGCTTAGTCAAAATCAAAGTTGATTATCTGACTGAGGACTGAACTACTGAATATATAAGATCTTTATACTACTTTCAAATCTACTAGGAGTCGACTAGATTCCTATAATAGATAAGAAAGCCAAGGATCGTGAAAAGTGAGAATGGAAATACTACGTCCCAATCTTGATCTCCTCAATGACATTGAGGGGTGATGTGTCACCCCAATTCCCAACAGAGTTACCCTAAGGAGCGTATTAGCAGATTGGATGTAAGGAACAGAATGGAAATGCAAATAAATGAAAGTGGAGTGGAATGTAAATGAAAGGATATTAAACATAAATGAGGACAGAATGGAACATATGGAGTTTGATGTAAATGAGTGGTGGAGTGAATTGACAGGAGCATGTGATGCTAAGACAGATACACGAGGTGCATATAGTCTATGGGCTGAGGGCATATAGTTGAATAGGCGAGTAATGGCATAGTTGGGCTGAGTGGGCTGAAATGAATAGTCAGGCATGCTGGCATACAGTTCCTAACAGTATCCCCCCCTTATGGCTGAGTCCCATGAGGCCACAGAAATGAAGTTCTAGAATGGTGGCCCTGTTGGAGTTCAGAAATGTGAGAGCATATAAGAGTGACTGTGAGGGAGCTTGGGGGGTGAATATCATTGACATCACCAATAGAAGAAAAATTGTTCATCAACCACTCATATGTCCACAAGCTTATGGGCATGTATACCTCACCCATCATCTCCTATCTCAACAGCGCCAACCATCCTCCCCCTGTCGACATGCCTACTCCCCCACTGTTGATGATCGAACATAACCATGCCCAACTTGAAGAGGACATGAGGGATGCCATCAATATGCAAGCACCATGTGTCAAAGGATTGCACTTGAAGAGTGCAAAGGTGAGTGATCATTCACTCAGATTTAACATAGTACTGACGATGATTTTTTTAGTATGCTTGTCTGGAGATGCAAAATGACAAATTCGACTCCAAGATCATCTTCTACCGCAATGCAAGGCTGGTAGAAGAGGACGACAATATGCCTTGGGTCGATGGCCACAAGTCTGACCTCTCTTGTGAACAATGCATGCAATGATGCAACCCTTGTCTTCAGAATTGGGATGAGGAGTTGGACATGGGAGCATGCATGTGGTGCAGGGAGAGGGGAGTTGGCTGTACAATAAATGTGCAAGGCAGAGGTACGAGTAAGAGGAAAGGTAAAGGGAAGGGAAAGGCAAGAAGCAGTGAGTTGAAGGAAGTCTGAGGAAGAAAAGGGTGAGGGAAGGTATGCTTGAAGCTCATCATTCAGATAGGCCAGGACCTTCGAAAAGGGCAAGGATCCAGCCCAGGATGTGAACTCCCCTCTTCTAGTCTGGGACCCCTACTCCCCAGCCTTCATCCCCCCTACCTCCTGAACCACCCATTCCCTCACCACCTATGGTGGTACCAACACCATACATAATGGTGTCATCACCTATGCCTCCACCCCCTCCACCCCCTCCTCATGTTCCTTAGGGTAACTCTATTGGAAATTGGGGTGACATCACCCCCCAATGTTACAGAGGAGATCAAGATTGGGACGTAGTATTTCCATTCTCGCTTTTCATGATCCTTGGCTTTCTTATCTATTATAGGAATCTAGTCGACTCCTAGTAGATTTGAAAGTAGTATAAAGATCTTGTACATTCAGTAGTTCAGTCTTCAGTCAGATAATTGACTTTGATTTTGACTAAGCTATTTCTTCTGTCTCACTATTCCAAAATTAGGGACCAGTGCAATCTGGTGGGTAGGGAATGGCATGGGTCACCCATGGGTCAAATGTGAGTGGCCTGCACCTGATCTATGGAAAACCCAAACCCATCAACCCATGGGTTTTTTCTCACAGGTCGACGGGTCTTGGGTGCATGCTGCACCTGCATGCATGCGGCGCATGTGCATATGTCGTGTTCATGGCAGCATGTGTGCATATGTTGCATACATCACGTTTGTGGTGTCGCATATGTCGCATTCATTATGGTGCATGCACAAACACATTCGTGGCAGCATGTGCACATACATCGTGTTTGTGGCAGTGCATGCACATACGTGTTTGTGGCAGCACATGCCCATATGCATTTGTAGCAGCAGATGCACATACACGTTTGTGGCAGCACATGTGCATATGCGTTTGTGGTGGCACGTGTGCATACGTTGCATTCATCGTGGCACGTGCGCATACGCATTCATCACGGCACATGTGCATATGTGGCAGTGCATGCGTGTACATCACATATGTTACGGCATGTGCACATATGCATTTGTGGTGGTGCATGCACATATGTCGCATACGTTGCATTCATGGTGTTGCATGCACGTTTGTTGTGTTTGGGGCATTGTGTTCATGTCGGTGCATGCGTATACGCATATGCATAAGTTGCATTCAGGGCATTGCGTTTGTGTTGGCATATGTACATACGTGTAAGTTGCATTCGTGTCGGAGTTGATGCCCCAGGTTGGGCCTGGGTCACGGGTGCTTGTGGCTTGACCCACACCCACACCCAAGGACACCCAACCCAGTGACCTGTGTGGGTTGGTCTAACCCGTGCATTTCCCTACTGGTGGGTGCAACATACAAGTTGAATCTGTGCCCTACTCTAAACCTTGCCATTGTTTATCTTTGGGAGATTTTATGTTTAATTATGATTATGTTATTCCTTCATATCATAATAGTATTATCTGACTTCTACACCTGATCACACCTCTTTTTGCATATCATCTTCGCATATTACAACCATTATGAATACTCAATCCACTACTTGTAATCTACCCTTCATCGTAGAAGTCCCAAGTCAGTTGCTAGAGATTTCCACACTTTGATGGCTGTCAGAACAACCTTCAATTCATGAAGCTGGCCTGTCAGGCAGGAATGCTCCTCCTGAATGCAAGGACAATGATGAAGAAGAGCCAATTGACCATAACAATGAGGATAAGGCAAATCCAAACCCTATTCAAATTTCAAATCCAGACCCCACTCATGTTTCCAATCTGACTCCTAATTCAAATCTGAGTCTTAATTCCACTTCTAGTACAGACAATTTTGTCAAGGCACTCATTGATAATTTAGCCCAACCACCCCCTAGATCCAATCCCAACACTGGCCATTATGCTAAGGTTCATGAGCCTGAGGTTTACACAGGCACTGACCAAGCTAAGCTTTGCACATTCTTCTTACAATGTGCACTGAACTTTTGAGACCATCTGTCTGCATTCTTGATAGATGCGTTGAGGGTCCAGTATGCCATTTTGTACCTCACAGGCTGTCAGGAACCATATACCAGCATGCCTGACTATTTATTTCAGCCCACTCAGCCCAACTACACCATCGCTCACTTATCCAACCATACACCCTCAGCCCACGGACTATATGCACCTCGTGTATCCATCTTCATCACATGCTCCTGTCAATTCACTCCACTCATTTATGTCACACTCTATATGTTCTCTATTCCATTCCGTCTTCATTTACATTTAATATCCTTTCATTTACATTCCACTCCACTTTCATTTATTTGCAATTCTGCTTAGTCTCTTATATCCAATCCACTATTACATTCCTTAGGGTAACTCCATTGGGAATCAGAGTGACACATCCCTCCCTAATGTCACAGAGGAGATCATTATTTGGGGTGTAGTATTTCCATTCTTGCTTTTCACGATCCTCAACTTTCTCATTCTATTATAGGAATCTATTCGACTCCTAGTAGATTTGAAAGTAGTATGACGATCTTGTACTTCAGTAGTTCAGTCCTCAGTCAGATAATCAACCTTGATTCTCTACTAGTTAATTCTCTGTCTTGCTTTTGCAAAATTAGGGCTTGTGTGGTCTGGTGGGTGCAACATACAAGTTGAAGCCTTACCCTGCCCTGAACCTCACCATTATTTCACCTGTGGGAGATTTTACATATAATTATGATTACATCATTCCTTTACATCATAACAGTATTATCTGACTTCTACACCTGATCGCACCTCTTTTTGCATATCATCTTTGCATATCACAACCATCATGAATACCTGATCTACTACTTGCAATTTACCTTTCAACGTAGAAGTCCCATGTCAGTTGCAAGAGATTTCTTCAGTTTGATGGCTGTCAGAACAACCTTCAATTCACGAAGCTGGCCCATCAGGTGGAAATGCTCCTCCTGAATGTGAGGACAATGACAAAGAAGATCCAATTGATGACAACGACGATGATGAGCCAAATCCAAACCCTATTCAAGTTTCAAATCTGAACCCCACTCATGTTTCTAATCCCAATTTGACTCTTAACACTTCTAGTTCAGACAAAATTGTCAAGGCACTTGTTGACCGATTAGCCTAACAGCCCCCTAGATCTAATCCCAACCCTGGTCATCATGCCAAGGTTCGTGAGCCCGAGGTTTACGACGGTACTGACCAAACTAAGCTTCACACATTCTTCTTACAATGCACGCTGAACTTTTGAGACCATCTGTCTGCATTCTTGATGGATGCATTGAAGGTCCAATCTGCCATTTCATACCTCACAGGCCCCACACTCCAATACTTCAAACCTGCAATTCTAGGTGAAATCCAGCCTGAGCCTAGCTGGCTTAAGCTCTGGAGGGATTTTTGTCAGAGCTTGAGACCAACTTCGGTCCACTCAACAGTGCTGTGCAAGCAGAAATTGAGCTCGGCAAGATAGTCATGAAGGACACCCATGGTGTGGCATGAGACTTCATCGACTTTGCCAGAGCCTCCACTAGCACTCAGTAGAATGATGCTGCCCTTGCACATGCGATGTACAAGGGGTTGGCCAGGCGTATCAAGGACACATTTCAAAACTCTCACTGAACTCAGACAATATTCACTTGAGATTGACAACAGATATTGGGAATGCAAGGAGTTTAACAACTTCAGAATGCCTGCAAAACTGAATGGGTCCTCATCCAAATCCAACTCCAACAACAACCACCACCAGTCTTCCTCCAACTCCAACAACTCCAACAACAAGAAGAGTAAGAAGGGGGAGAAGAAGAATGGCAACGATAAGTCTTCCAACAATAACAACAACACTAACAACATTTTGTCCAAGCTCAGAAAAGACAGGAAGTTATTGCCTGAAGAACGTCAAAGGTGAATCGATGTGGGACTTTGTCTCTTGTATGCTTCAAAAGGTCACATGGTCAAGGACTGCCCCAAATACAATTCCCAATCCTCATTGACTTCTTCTTCTAACAACAAATCCAACAATAAGAAAATGACGAAGGCACGGGCAACCAAGGCAAGCACATCCAATGCTGAAGACAACATGGCGATGGAGTCAAAAAAATGAGCTGCAACCTCAGAAATGCATGAGCTGAGGATTGCATTAGCCTCTCTCACATGCTATTCTTAAATGCCCTTTCTTCTATTTCTCCTACTTCTCACGTATCTTCTACTTCTGAGACTTTGAAAACTTCGCTAATACTTAATCTGTCATGTTCTCTTATTTCTGAACTTCCTCTTGTTATGCTCTTGTATTGTGGTTCTTCAGACTGCTTTATTGAATCACAAGTTGTGAAAAAATATTCTTTGCCTACTAATTCAGTTCCTGCTATTCCATTGAAATTATTTAATGGTTCTACTAATTCTGTCATTACTCAGACCACTACAATTCCAATCTGATTTCTGACCAGCAAACTTCAGAATGTTACTTTCTGTGTAACAACATTGGATGGCAGTTGCTCTGCAGTACTTGGCTTCAACTGGCTCACCTGCTACAATCCATTGATTGACTGGGTATTAGGCAGTATAACCTTCAAGTCTACAAAACTGACCACTGTTCCAACACCTCAGGCCTCAACTGCTGCTTCACAGTCCAGCACCCCACTTCCTAGCAATCTGTTGCCATCTCCAAAGTTGGAGGTGCCATGGATAGCCCTAGTTAATGCAGAAGTGTTTGTTCATGCCTGCAAACTAGAAGGTTTGCAAGCCTTTCAACTTGACCTCACGGATCTCAACAAATATGCTCAAGGCTCCACTACTGTCAATTCCTCCAACAACCTGGATAGCATTAAATAGCATGTTCCAGAATTCTATCATGACTTTGCTGATGTCTTTAGTAAACAGCATGGTAGTACACTAGCACCTCATAGACCCTACAATCTTAAGATCAACCTTGAGGATGGGACTTTGCCCCCTCTTGGTCCCATTTATTCCCTCTCAGTATCTGAACTCCAATCACTACAAGACTTCATCGATGAACACCTCAATATGGGCTTTATTCAACCCTCACATTTGTCACATGGCACCCCAGTACTATTCGTACACAAGAAGGATGGCTCCCTGCAACTCTGCATACTTTTGCGGTCTAAACAGAATTATGAAGAAGGACTGTTATCCACTTCCCCTTATTTCCAACCTCTTAGATGCCCCCAAGAAAGCTTGTATATACACTAAAATTGACCTCAGACACGCCTATCACCTTGTTCGAATTGCAGAAGGGGATGAATGGAAGACAGCCTTTAGGACATGTTATGGATCCTTTGAGTGGCTTGTCATGCCTTTCAGACTTTCTAATGCCCCTGCTGCATTTCAGCACTTCATAAACAATATTTTTGGTGATCTATTAGACAATTGCACCATAGTCTATTTGGATGACATCCTCATCTATTCCAATGACAAATCCTTGCATATCAAACATGTTCACAAAGTTCTTTGACGATTAGGCAAACACAACCTGTATGCTTGAGAAGACAAATGTTCCTTCTACCAAATGTCCGTCGAATACCTCAGATATATCCTATCGCCCGAGGGCCTTACAATGGCAGAAGAGAAAGTCAAACACATCACTCAATGGCCCGAGCCACATAAAGTCAAAGACATCCAATCATTCCTCAGATTTGCAAACTTCTATCGGAGATTCATTTTCAACTATTCCTCCATTACAGCTCCCCCCACCTGACTCACTTGCAAAGGTCTGGCTTGGAACTGGAGTGAGGAGTGTAGAGATGCATTTAATAAGCTGAAACTGGCATTCATGTCTGCCCCCATCTTAACTCATTGGACTCCTGATTTGCCCTTGATTGTAGAGACAGATGTGTCAGATGATGCTTTAGCAGCTATACTCTCTCAACACTCCCCAGATGGCAAGCTTCATCCTGTCACATTTCATTCCCAAACTTTCACCTCTCCAGAACTCAATTATGACATTCACAATAAAGAACTGCTCACGATTTTCAAAGCTTTTCAAAAGTGGCATCATTACTTAGAAGGTTCCGGCAATCCTGTCAATGTCATCACCAATCATAAGAACTTGGAGTACTTTTGTACAACCAAGTCGTTGACTAGACATCAAGCTAGGTGGTCCAAATACCTTTTTCAGTTTAATCTTGTCATCCGTTTCAGACCAGGTCATTTGGGCACTAAGCCTGATTCACTCACTAGACGATGGGACATCTACCTTAAGGAGGGGATGAGCAACTATGCCACCATTAATCCCCAGAACCTTCAATCCATCTTCTCTCAACATCAGTTGACCACATCCCTTCAAGCCACGAGCCTCGTCGAACCCGTACTGAGGGCCTCGACTCTTATGGACACCGAGCATATCCTGAACAACATCAGACATTATCTTCCTTCCAACTTCTTAGCCCAGAAACACCTTGCAAATAACGACGACCCAAAGTGGCAGACTAATTCCAATGGTCTGTTGCTATTCGACGACTGTATCTACGTTCTCGAGGCCCAAGACTTAAACTTACATGTGTTACAACATAAGCATGATCACATTCTTTCTGGACACTTCGGAATTAACAAAACCATAGACCTTGTCAGATGCGACTAAAATTGGCCTGGCATGTGCTCATTTGTTAAAGACTACTGCAAGTCCTGCCCGATGTGTATGTGGAATACATCATAGCATCACAAGCCATATGGATGACTCAAACAGCTTCCAATACCAGATTAACCCTGGAACTTGATATCCATGGACTTCATTGAGCAGCTTCCCACATCCTCAGGATTCATGGCCATCCTAGTCATAGTCGACCGCTTCTCCAAACAGTCTATCTTCATTCCCACTTCCATCACCATCACTTCCTCTCAGCTTGCAGAACTCTTCATACTTCACATATTCTCCAAACATAGCATTCCTTCTCACATCACTTCAGATAGAGGCTCATCCCACTTCTGGTGTTCTCTTAGGAAAGCCCTCAACATGAAGTTGCATTTCACCTCAGGCTATCACCCAGAAGGCGATGGCCAGACCAAGCATACTAATCAGACATTAGAACAGTACCTCTGTGTCTATTGCAACTATCAACAGGACAACTAGGCCCTGCTATTACCCCTTTCAGAGTTTGCCTATAACAATGCTCCCAGTGCCACCACTGGAGTCTTGCCTTTCTTTGCTAAAAAGGCTATCATCCCAATCTCACCATTCATCCTGAACACAACCTCACTTCATCATGAGCGCAAGACTTTGTAGTCGACCTGAACAAGTTGCACCAGCAACTTCAAACCAACATCCTTGATGCTCAACAAATGTACCAATACTTAGTGCGGTGGGCAGGATATGAAGGCACAGATGAAGAAACTTCATGGCTCCTTGTAACAGAACTCAACTGTGCTTCAGAACTCATTCAAGACTTTCACAAGTCATATCCAGACAAACCTGGACCATTACCCATTCCATAAGCACCTCGTAATTTCTCTTCCATTCACTCTCGCTCATTCCATTCATTATCACTCTCACATTTCAGTTCTGTTTACTCTGTCTTCAAGTTTTTAAAAAAAAACCCTCAATTCCGATTCACTCCTTCCAACTCGCAATTCAGCTTCTTCTTTCCATTTTTAAGTTCATTCCTCGGTTTCCATTTCATCATTCCTTATTCCAATTCGACTCTTATTTCCAAACCTCAATTCCCGCTCAAGTCAAATTCAAAAGAAAATACAATTAAAATCCATCATTCCTATTCTACAATCCTAACTCTACCTCTCCATCTTCATCCAACTTATCAAAAACACTCCTCAGATTTCCTGACCATGACACCCAATTAGCCCAAGTACCCAGCAGCCTAGGTGGTTCCTGCACTACATTTGCACTGGTTGACCAATACCCTATCTGCAAGGACAAGTTCCTAACCTCCGCTCGCAATTCCTCATTTGTAGCCCTCAGCTCAGCATTCTCATGCTTGCTGTCAGCCACTTCCCACCAAAGTTCATTGATGGAATGCTTGAGGTCCACCAGAGCCGCAGTCAATGCAATGACTGGTGAGGGCTGGGGAGGCACATAAACAATGGGGGGAGGAGGGGGGATGACCACAGGGGGTGGTGAGGGGAGAGGTGGTAGAGATGGCATTGGCGGTGGGGAAGGATGAGTGGGAGGCACAGGAGTAGGAGGCAGTGGAGGGGGTGGAGGTGTAGAGGTTGACACCCTCAGTTGCGGTGTCATCACAACTGTCGGTATGAGTAAAGTGGAGAGGTCAGGGAGTGGGGACGACAAGCGAGAGCTGGAGGGTTGAAAGAGGGGGGTACGTGTCCTTGCCCTTTTCGAAGGTCCTGGCCCGTCCAAATTCCAAACTTTTGGTATACCTTCCCTTGCCTTCCTCAGACTTTCCTCAACCTCACTATTCCTCACCTTTCCTTTACCTTTTCTCCTGCTTGTACCCCTCCCTCGCACATTGATAGAGCACCCAACTCCCCTCTCACCGTACCACACACACACACCCAGATCCAACTCACCATCCCACTTCCTCAGACATGTGTTTTGACACTTGATGCATCAATCACACGGAGCATCCAATTTGCGACCTTTGATCCAAGGGATGTCTTCATCGTCCTCAACTAACCTCACATCATGATAGTACATAACACGGTTGTCGGTGTCATCACCTTGATTTTTGAGGTGAGTGTACTGCAGGAGACATTAAGCACAACTCGAATCACAAGAAAGAGCCATTTACTTACCTTTGCACTTTTTGAGTGCGAGCCTTCAACCCATGGCACCCTCATGTCAATGGTGCCTTGTGAGTCCACTTCAAGTTGAGCCCTGGCACATTCAACAGTTGACGATGAAGGCGTGGGGATGTCAACAGGGCAAGGAGTGTTGAGGTACGATGCAATGGGTGAGCTATACATGCCCATGAGTTTGCAGACATATGAGGGGTTGACGAAGGTTTCTTCTTCTATTGGCAATGTCAACGATGGTTACCCCCCAAACTCCCTCATGGCCACTCTTATACACTTTTGCATTTCTGAACTCCAACAGGGCTACCGTTCTAGAACTTCATTTCCATGGCCTTGTGGGACTCAGCCATAAGGGGGGGATACTGTGTCAAGTCCACGTACCGAGACCCATCCGCCAGCAGTGCCAACCGAGCAATCATCCTATATCCACGACCAAGTGCCCACATCGCATGCATAACACTGGTGCGCCGGTCTCGGTTCGGCACATCCACCATCCACACTCCTTGGTCCGTTTCACCTCGGGACTTCCTGTCCTTGTATTATCCTCGGACACGACCCCATCGTTTTATACTCAGCCACTCCCTATTGTCCCATCTTGAGTCACGATCCTATTATCCTATCCTTTATTGTTCTATCCCTGCTTTGCATTCCTTGTTCTAATTTTGTTCATTGTGGACAATGACCACATGCTCTGCATACCTTGTTGTCCCACATTCCTTATTCCAAATGTCACTTCTTAACCTATATAAGTAGGACATGCATGTATATACTTCTTCATTCTGGGTATCGACTAGGCTTAGGCCCTTCTACCTTCTTCTCCTCTGTTAAGTCCTCGACTCGGGCCGGCATTCTCAGCATCTCCCTGAGTATCTGTCTGTTGCAAATACAGTGGCATGCACAGCAAGTAGGGCACAACGCACAAGTACGTTGAAGCCAATGCCACTACTCTTGGCCTGCAGGACTTGGCCATAGTCTGCCCGATCTTTCCCCAACACTCCTCGACAGTACCAAAGTCCGTCAGTATCCGACGCTTGACATACTGTTAGGAACCGTACACTGGCATACCCAACTATTCATTTCAGCCCAACTCTGCTCTCACTTGCTTATCTAACCATATGCCCTTAGCCCACAGACTATATGCACCTCATGTATCCATCTTGGTGTCACATGTTCCTGTCAATTTACTCCACTCATTTACATCACACTCCATATGCTCGCTATTCTATTGCATCTTCATTTACGTTTCGTTCTGTTTTCAATTATTTGCAATTTCGCTCAGTCTCTTATATCCAATCTGCTATTACATTCCTTAGGGTAACTCCATTGGGAACTGGAGTGACACATCACTCCCCAATGTCATGGAGGAGATCATTATTTGGGGCATAGTATTTCTGTTCTCACTTTTCACGATCCTTGGCTTTCTCATTCTATTATAGGAATCTATTTGACTCCTAATAGATTAGAAAGTAGTATAAAGATCTTGTACTCAGTAGTTCAGTCTTCAGTCAGATAATCAATGTTGATTTCGACTAAGGTTCTTCTGTTCATTTCTATCTGTCTCACCTTTATAAAATTGGGGACCGTGCAGTCTAGTGGACGCAATGCATAACATTGAAGCCAAGCCCCATTCAGAACCTCACCATTGCCTCGCCTTTGGGAGATTACTAATATTACGATTATGTCCTTTTTCTACATCATAACACCCATGAACTCATTAACAGTCAAGCACTATTCTATCTATATTATCTGTAAAATACCTGAACCAGGTATGAGCTTTTATATCTTTTAAGACTAGTATAATTCATTTTGAGGGTGCAAATAAATTTAAATAATTATCAGAATAAAGAAAGGCTTCATTCTTAGTCAAGCCCTCAACAATAACCCAGTTTGGTGGGTGGTTCACAGTTGTAGCCAAGGAGCCTGCAAGATGTTCCAGCAAGTATAGTTACAGGGATCCCTGTTCCCCACCAACTACATATCACAAAATTTGATAAGCAAGTTGATATTCTCCATCCAGCATTGCAGGGGAGACAACACATCTAAATCAGACTAGTGTGGCCCTTTGGAAAGGTTTCGAGAGAGGAGAGCAAGAGTGGGACATTGGGTATTATAGCAAGTACTTTATTAGGAATCAAGTCGGCACATGGGTGAGTTGACAATGTATCTGTCACCGTAGGAAAGAGAGAGGTGGCAGAATCAGTGCAGGTAAGTAGTGTTGAGGTGAAAAGAACAACCAGGGCTATAGCGAATATAGCTATGGTGTCAACCACTACACCATCTAGTCTGCATGGGTAACCTTTCAGGATGACTCATATAATGAAGACTACTTCATGTTGAGTGACAGAGCCCTAGTTAGTTATCAGATTGTCAATACTACTCATAGAGCTTTGTGTTGTCTTAGAAATTCATTAAGACTCATGAGGTATGAATAGTATGTGGGATTAGACAACCCAACACAATATTGTGAAGGCAACTCTATTGGCAGAGTAAGCCTGTGACATGTGAGTTCAGCATAAGAGCTAGTGTATATTGACTACTATACCTGCGACATGTGAGTTCAGCATAAGAGCTGAAGAAGCGCAGACAATACATGTAAACTACTTATAGTCTTTAGTTCAGGCATAGAGTGTGACTAATTAGGAGAACAATAAAGAACAATAGGCAGTTACTCCGATGTTGTGTCAAGTGTACTCTATTTTTACAACAAGTAGAGATTTGGTTTGGTGTCACCGATAAAACAGCATTGCGCATTCAGCATAGTAGACGACGTGCATCAGCAAAGGATGTACTATGTACACCATAATAGCAGAGGATGATATTCCCAGTAGCATTTAACTTCACCTTCGTCCCATACTGGAACTAAAAGGAGGGTTCGTTTATTGAATCTAAGACACACCGCGAATGAAAGACTTTTTTGTCAGAAACACATTATTATTATAAATAACCCTGTAACGACCGAATGTGCAAAATATTGTACTCAACAACCAAAAAGAAACATTTTCTATCAACTTAAGGCAAGTCGGGATGAAAAGGGTGTTGTACAATGTCATCGTGAGATACAATGCAGATTAATAAAATAAGTATTGCTTCAAATCGGCAGACAAGAAAAAACATTCATGCATCATCCAACACTAACCGTGGGACCACATTCATGGCCATCAACTGCAGAATGGTCAAAAAATGTCAAATTCAGAATTTAGGCTAGAACACCGACCTCTTGGAATAGGAGCTTGGCAGCGTACGGGATAGTCAGCTGCGCCATTTTTTTTGAGCTTTTGCAATAAGTGCACCATCCATTGTATCCCATAAGTCCACACGCTTGACATGCATTCACTTCGAACTTGTCAGAGGATATCATAAGACGCTCAAGAAGCAGCTGCGTCGCGCCATAGCCGATGAGGCAATCTCGTTCCATTTCTCCTAACCGGAGACCGCCTTCGCGGGATCTGCCTTCTGTCGGTTGTCGTGTCAAGGTCGCACGAGGCCCCCTGGGGATAGAATGAGGTTTCACATCTTAAGCTCCGAGCTGTAGGCCTCACCTAGCTCGTGCATGCATTTTGTCCATGACCATGTGCTCTGTGAAATCGTCAGTAAAATGTCAGTTTGGTTATGATTTATCACTGACTAAGTTTCTGAGCAAAGTGGTCTGTGTCAGGTTCTGAAAAAAATTATACTATGGCATACCTGGTAGTAAATTGGCCCAAAGTAGACGTATGCTTCCAACGGTTCTCCAGTAATTCCGCTCGTCAGCATATCCTTACCAGAATAACTGAACCCGTGTTCAATCAGGATTCGAGACATGTCTTCCACCTGTTGGTGAACGTGAGAATTAACAGAAATGAAGAGAACGACGCTCCCGACCTTTGATCCACCGAATGCCGTGCCATATTGAAGTGAGCCATCCAAGACTCCCGCCTGCGTAATTGATATGAGCTAAAGGGTGCTATCATGGAGCATTGAACCAACCTTTCCGGCGAGCAACTCAATCATTTTACCAACAGTCATTCGCGACGGGAAGCCATGGGGATTCATGATTGTATCTGCCGAGTGTCAGTTCAAGACACGCAGTAGTAACTATCAAAGAGTGGAATACCAGGGCTGATTCCTTGATCATTGAAAGGCATATCTTCTTGATTGACTATCAAGCCACAAACACCTTTTTGACCATGTCGTGAGGAGAACTTGTCGCCCAGCTCTGGCCGTCTGGTTTGCCGAACAAGGACTTTCACCAATGTCTGGTCGTTCTCGGTGTCTGTCAGCATTACCTTGTCGACGTATCCTGCAACAGGAGACTTATATGACATAGGTGTGTTCTTATAGCTCGCCGCCGCAGGTTGGCCAGTAAAGGAGTTGTCGTTTGCGTTAGTCGGCGTCTGCTTGTTAATATAAACATCCCCAGGATTTAAACGTTCTCCGGGACCTGCTAGACCATCGGGCTCGATAGAGGAATACTTGGTTGGTACTTCACCATTCTCATCTAAAGGTGCATCTGCTAAACGATCATAACTAGGCATGATCAGAGATAATGTATCTGGGCAGAGTTGATGGACTCACGTCCCATTAGGGTATTTTCGTATCAATGTTGTATTTTTGCGCAACACTTGACAGCGACCATATCCACGATCCAAGCTCGCCTTTACAACATATGAGCATACAAGCATACTGTAGGGTTGATGGACACGCAGGGGTACGCACCTTGTTTAATATAAGGGCATCCTCGATATCATATCCTGAGTAACTCATCACAGCTACCGTCGCGTTCTGTCCTGCCGGTAATTTGTCATACCCTACCAACTCGATCGTTTTGGTCTTCACCATAGGTTGCTGTGGGTATACGAGCAGGTACAATAACGTATCAATACGATTGAGTTGATTATAGGCTATCGCGCCTATGGCTTGTTTACCCATTGCACACTGGTATGTATTGCGCGGAGATTGGTTGTGATGTGGGTACGGGATCAGTCCAGCGACAGCGCCCAAGATGGTGAATGGCTCAATCTCTAGATGCGTAGTGCTGGGTTCAATATAGGACTCGTAGAGGGCGATAAAAGAATCGTTCTCCTCATTCACGTCTAGATACTCGACTAGTCCTTTGCGCAGGAAATCGTCGAAAGTTAAGACGCCTTTCTTGAGGAGCTGCAACATGGTTTTAGATGATGCAAGGATTAACGATCCGAAGACAAACAGCAATATGTTCTGTGGTGACTCGCGGTTGCTGATTTTCGACTATGATCATGGGTCGACAAATTCGACCTCCATCACTGGCGATGTGCACGGCTCGATGATGATGATTGATATAAACGCTGACAAATTCACTGAATTTGCCTGCCCGTCGCAGCTTTCGGAAATTTGCGACAAAGCGAGCGGGAAAACGAGTGAGACCAACAATGGTACCATTTACGTTCACCACAAACGTCGATGTACCGTAAATCTCAGTACCGGTTGCCAGACAGATATCTAGGGACAGAATAAGTAATTCCTCGCTCTGGAGTGAAACCCTCACCTTCAACGCCAAGCATAAAAGCTAACTTGATGATTGGCTCTTCTTCCACATCGGTAGTGATGTGAGTCATCAGTGCCAAATTTTTTACCAGTCCACACGCCTCTCCTTCCGGAGTGTCACTTGGACAAAGCATTCCCCATTGACTCGGTTGGAGCGCTCGTGGTCCGCTCACTTTTCTAGTTTTTTCAAACTGACTGGAAATCCGAGTCATCATACCGAGAGCACTGATGTAGCTCAAACGACTAAGAACATGAGTGACCCCAGCGCGTTCCATTTTGAATCGCTTCAAAGACCAATTGCCTGTGGAGATGGCACGAATGAAGCCCGACGTAATATGGTCCCCTTGAAACTGAAGTGTATGATATGCGTCGAACTCACTTGTCCGAGAAGGCTTCTTAAGAACTTTATCGATAGAAGACTTAAGCTCAGTATTGAATCGCTTGAACAGATCCTCAAAGAGGAGGGCGAGAAGTTGCCCAGCACTTCGGACACGAGTGAGTTACCTACTGCATCACAGATTCAAGACACCTACAGCTCTAAGCGTTTGTTTCCTACATAATCTCGATCATCGACCAGTTTTTCGTCCTCCATAGCCATTAAGACTCTCCGGGTCATCGTTCCTACAAAGATGGCCTTTGGTTTGAAGTCCATATTCACGACTGGGACATGTGCCAGTACAATGGTGGCCAGTGCTTCCAAAGCTTCCTCCCACTTTGGTCTAGCTTTGCCAATTTGACCAGCAACACCGATTCTGCGATTGACTTTTACTTTGGCACCTATGTATTCAAGAGCTTGATGGCGTGTGAACACCTGCAGCTTTGCGGCTTCTTCTATATTTGGTGAAAATGAGGACTTGTAGGCTTCAAAATTGCCAGCGGTGAGGAGAAGGATTTCTTTGTCGGATTGTATACCAAGAGCCTTTAATGCAATGACGATGGGGATGTCGTCAGAGAGAGAGTTGTGCTTGAGGTAAATTTTTCCCTTTTTGGTAGCAACATAAGTTTTTGATTTTAGACCTCCATGTGTGGAGCTGTAACGTGGATTAGATAATAGCGAGAGATGAGACGACGAGACTTACGAAGTGACAGATGCCGACACAATACCTTTCGAGGGATCTGTCTCCACAATAATCCTGTTCTTGCTCAACTGCTCCTGGACCAGAATGACCTTTTCTGTGCCTTTAACTACAAAGTAACCACCAGGATCTAAGGGGCACTCATTCATCCTTGCAAGTTGTTTCTCCGTCTTCCCAGTTAGCACACATTTGTTGCTCCTTAACATAACGGGAATCCTCCCAATGTTGACGTTGGGGCGCTTGACAATTTGTTTCCCTCGGGTGTACTGTATTGTCACGTTGATCGGAGCGCTATAAGTGGTGTCCCGCAATCGACATTCATGGGGGGTCACTGATTTATCAATAGCATCGGCGTCTGTCCGGTCTGGCATTCCAACATATATGTGCGTGTACTTCAGCCAAAAGCGAGGGTCAACGTCAGAAGTGATCTTGTTGTTTGCCCGTAGAATATTGAGCAGGTCGACATCGACGAAATGGTTAAAAGAATCAATGTGCTGTTTGACAAGCCCCTTGACTTTGAGGAAAGCAGGAAGTAGCAGCCATTTGTCCTGATGTCACAAGACTTATAACGTATCGCAACCTTTAGCGTGAATAACTCACCTCCACATTCTTCACCGGGTCAGTGAGACCCAGTCCATGCCATTGTGTCTTGCCTAGTCGATCCCAATCATCCTCCATGTCTACATCTTCGACAGCCATCTTGTAATGTGTTCATGTAAGCGCTCGCGGAAGTAGAACAGCTAGCGCTGACACACACGATGTCTATAGACCTCACGCTGAGCCGGATCACAAGACTTTTCTCCCTGCTTCCGGCGTACAGGAGGCCAACCATCCACGTCGCAGGTACTAATGGCAAGGGTAGCGTCACCGCTATCCTCTCATCTATTTTCTCTTCATCCAATGTATCTGTCGGACGCTTCAATTCGCCTCATTTAGTACACGTATGGGACTCTATCTCAATCAATGGACACACGATTTCCCTGAGCACCTATCTCTCAGTTCGCACCGATGTGGAAAACATTGACAAATCCGAGTCAATTGGAGCGAGTAGCTTCGAGATCATGGTTGCCACTGCCGCCCAAATATTCGAACGAGCTAGAGTAGACATTGCTATCTTCGAGGTTGGTCTAGGTGGTCGGGTCGATGCAACTAACGTTCTCCCCGACGATGTCATCCTGGTTTCAGCAATTACAAGCATTGGTCTAGACCATCAAAAGTTTTTAGGGAATACTCCTTCTGCCATTGCGCGCGAAAAGGCTGGAATTGCGCGCAAGGGTAAGCCGTGCATTCTTGGTATCCAGCAATATCCCGAAGTAGAACATGCCGTAAAAGAGGTCGTGAATGGTTTGGGAGGTCGTCTTATTAACACAGTTGAAGTCACCCCTCGACCTAGAGGGGCTTCTTCCTGTGTCATGCCAGAGGGTTATCAGTCTGTGACGGCCCCCTTCCAGCCTTGGAACACTACTCTCGAACTCGAGCTTCCTCTGCGTGGGGCTCACCAACTGCAGAATCTCGCCATCGCTTTGACCGTTGTTTCTGTGATTATTAAGGAGTGCTACAGGTCCCCCCTCGAAGCAGTCCTTGGTCGCATTTCACCCACTACTCTATTTACCGGTGTGCTTAATACTAAATGGCCTGGAAGATTGGAACGCATCCAACTTATTAATCCATATCTTACTATCCTTGTAGATGGAGCGCATAATGCTGCTTCTGCCACGGCCCTACAGGCTTACCTTCTGTCCAAGTCTCCTACTGGTGAACAGGACCGGATGCCCGTTTCTCGCTCGCCCTGCACTTTCGTCCTTGGTCTATCAGATTCTCCACCAAAAACCCCGGCTGATACCCTCACCCCTTTATTACAACCGGGTGATTGTGTTGCGCTTGTGCCTTTCACAGACGTGGAGGACATGCCTTGGGTGAAGAATGTGCCGTTACATGAGCTGGAGCTCGTGTCACGGGATCTTGTCAAGGGTGGTTCATTACAAACGTTTGAACACAAACCCAACGAGGGGCCATTAGATCCCTTGAAACGTGCCTTATCTTGGGCAGCTGGATTATCCGCTGGTAAAGAGATTGTTCTTGCTGGCAGTTTGTATTTGGTGGCGGATCTGTACAGGATCATAGCCGAGAAACATTGAAAGCACATCTAATTAAGTTCGTAGGCTTACCTTAACGTAAATATTACAAAAGACTTCACCGTTTAGAGATAAAGTTCTCAAGCCTGCAGAAATTGGGACAATCCGGATGATTTTCTGCAGTGGTAGAGCACTTAAGAACAATGAGCTCTGTCTCTAGTCCTCGTAATGTGTAAACATTATAATTTCTGGATCTGAAGTGAGTGCTGTCATAAGTCTAGGACAAGGCACTGTATATTCCCCTTGATCAGCTTTTTAGAACAAGGAGTATACAGAAGCCACACTGGCTTACGTAATATGAGGGACTGGCACGTTATTGGGCCACACTTGCCCACGATTCTCTATCTTCCTCTCATCGCTTCTCTTTTTCGTGTAGTATCACAGTATTGCATATCGTCATGTCCAGGCAGGGAACACCTCAAGGAAGCAATAATCTGATTCTTCGTCGCCAACTTCAAGAGCTAAGCAAGAACCCAGTGGAAGGTTTCTCTGCAGGTACACCTTATAGAAGCAATGCGACTCGGACAACGGATGTTTACAGCATCCTCTTCACTTTCAGGTCTTGTTGATGACAACAACTTGCTGGAGTGGGAAGTCATGATCATTGGGTAGGTTATGTGACAAATCGCCTTGTATGAATCTGTGGTTCATCTAGCCTATTCACTTCGTAACACAAGGCCTCCAGACACACTTTAGTGCGTCGTTTCATTTTAATACTTCATGGGGACGGAAGGCTTAGTGCGGTGCCTCCTGCAATACATCCACTGTAGCGAGGGTGGATTCTTAAAGGCTCGGTTAAGCTTTCCACCCGAATTTCCACTTCTGCCGCCCAAAATGCGTTTCATTACCCCGATGTGGCATCCTAATGGTTCGTTATCTTACTGCTACTACATCTTAATCGATGCCTCATCAATTGTTTTTACGATCAGTATATCCTGACGGTGGAGTCTGCATTTCCATTCTGGTTGGTTTATAGACGAGTAGTCTGTTTTGAATGATGTCTGATGATTCTCGATCTAGCATCCCCCCGAAGATGATCAGTACGGATATGAGGATGCTGGGGAGAGATGGTTACCAGTTCACACTGTCGAGTCTATCGTGAGTTTCCAATTATAAAGACGGTCTGGCACGATTACTCTGCGTGTACCTCCAATTATATTCTCCAACAATCGTCCTCGGTGATGACTGATCCAAATCAACGGTTACTTAGCTCATGAGCGTAATTTCTCTCTTATCTTCGGAGACACCGAACACCGATAGTCCTGCAAATGTTGACGCAGCGGTGAGCTTATCTGCCTCATATTGTGAAGCACTGCCCCAATGGCCTTTCTCATTTTAGAAAGAAATAAGGACAGACCCTCAAGGCAAGTGGCCTCAATATTAAACAGTTACAGACTTACCTCGTACATGTGTAGGTTACAAGAAGAAAGTTCGGCGTCTTGTGCGGCGCAGCGCCGAAGAAGCTTTTGATTAATGACTTTATCCTCGCTCTAGCCTCGTCTTCAAGATATTAACCAACCCGGCGCAGGTGGCGGCGATCTTCACAAAGATAACGGGTCAATACAACCTAGTTGGCAAAGTGTGGGGCTGAGAGAGGGCTGTGGTACCTTTTTTTTTCTGATGCTTCGAGTAAACGAGCTTGAGAAGTAATAATAATTTGAAACTCAGTCAATAGGCGACTGTCATACGTCATGGTTTGATGGTCACCCATAACTCTTGTGCAGTTGAAGTTTGAAACTTGACGATTCGGCGCGTTACGAATGTTATGTGCTGATTCTAGCTTGAATATTTTGAATACTGGTCACAATTTGGAAACACAATGGTGCTGAAGAAATCTTGTATTTCGCGCCAGTGACAGGTGCGCAGTGAAGTTATTGTTCGGCTTTTCATATTTACTTAAGAGTCATTTGATTTCACATAACCATTCAATACTCTCATATCTTTTTAGGCACAATGCATTTGTTGCTTTCACGGGTCGGAAGGTCAGCATATATCGGACAATCTTGATCGCCCTTTGATTGAACGGCGAAAGAAACATCTGCAACATGTGCAAATTACAATGAAATTATTTCACTTATCATCTTCTGAATTGCTTATAAGCTCATAATTACTAGACATAATCAAGTGCCTCTCAATATTTGTATAAAAACTTTGGTATGATCCTTGTACTCAGAATGTTGCTATACTTCACCAGGAGAGTGTAAGTTGTATATACTAACCATCACGGGCATCATTTCACCCAATTTTTCCAATTTCGTGTGTTCTCGAGTTCGGTAATGCTAACAGTTGTCTGCGCACACAGCGACGCTTCTCGAACATAAGACGACCGACACTCACTCGTTTGCGGACAACTTTTCTTTTTTCAGTTGCCTCAAAGAATCTCCCGATACATGGGGATTTTTCCGAGCTCAAGGTGCGTAATTTCTCGTCCCGTTTGAAGTGAAAGATGCCAGTGGAGTTTCATATTGTGGGAGGATGCATGTAGTGTTCGTGAGCTACAACCCATATTTCATCAATAGCATCACTATTACGGTGAGTGGATGTTCAATTTATTAAACGTCCTCATGCAGGATTCAAGTGGTGGCAATACTTACACTTTATCTGAGCATTCGACGGATCTCACGTCTGTATCTCAAAGTCCATTTTCTTGTTACAAGCAAAGCCGATTCTTTGAATTAACATCGCTATAGATAGGTTGACTGTGATGTGTAGATGCATTATTTACTCTTTTGACTCTCCCGGATATTCGGACGGTCAAGTTTTTTCCGGCCATGGTTAATGACGCTGTCAGACAGGTGAATTTTACATCAGAATGGATATTTATTACTTATTACGACTTCATGCTTCAGCACCCAGCATGTTCATCACTATCGTCTTCACCTCCATAATGCATATTTTCTCCATGTTCGTGTGACGTTTGTGTTTTACAGATTGTAGCCGATTATAAGGGAGGCAAGGTGACATTGGTCAGCAAGGAAAGATACTCAGACCTTCAGCCCCATAAATTAACTTGGCTCCGTTTCTTTCTCAGGTATGGAATATATTTCGCGCAACAATGTGTTGCATTAGGACCAACTTCTGTTCGAATTCAGAGGGCACCCTTTGCGAACGCACCATTGAGACTTGGTGTCTATCCAGTCCTAGTGCAGGCATTCAGTCGTTCTATACTTTTGTCTCAATCTACCACTCCCAACTCACTGTGTGTCGAGACTCTATCAGGGGGTTGTTAGAAGCAGATTCAGGTATGTGGCAATCATGATTGAATATATGATTCTCACAGACCCTTACATCAATAGCATTGTATTTCTTCGCCTTTCTGACCCCCTTCTAATCTCACTTACTGTTTCTATCTTAACGTCACTGCCGCCCATTTTGACAGGATAGTTTCGTCTATCATATAGAAATCAAATTAGCACCGGGTTAATAGAACCCTTCTCCTTTCTTTACATTGCCGACTCACCAAGCGCTCATCATTCACAGACCAGGTAGTATGGCTCACTACGTCGGCGCTCATCTCCCTGACTAAGTCTGTTTTAGGGAGGAATCAACCCCTCCCCTTCTTACATACATTCCCCCCATTTCGCAAACATCGGCTCAATCTCTTGGCGCTCTCGCCCTCGACCTAGCTTGATTTATGGCAAACATGCGGAAAACATGCAGGGTCCAGATGGCTTTCCGAATCTTGTCTGGAGAGTTGTTTCTCTGGCCCATATTATTGGGATGAATGGGATTTAAACTAGATTACCAAAGTTTTTTTTTTTTTTTGCCAGCGAAACGACTCAGCTCCCCACTCACTAATTGTGCCATCAGCGCCATGTTCTCAGCAACCTCTCTTTCAAACCGATAATGGGAAGGCAAGATTGAATCTCAGGAATTCTGCGCCGTGTGTCCCGCTAATCTTGACGGCAATCATGGCTTCAGTTAAGGTATGTAATATGCTATTCGGGGGGTCAGCGTTAATTTCGAAACACAGGATATGGCAAGACGTGGGCAAAAATCTCTATAGATATCTCGCTTCAACCTGGCCTTGTCAATAAAGTAACCGGATTGTTTAAGGTTTATCATAACGGTCTGCCGTGTGGATGGCATTCGGAAGCTGATTCTTATCGGGCGGTTCGTCCACTCCCGATAGTGTAGAAATAAGGTTATCATCGCAACTTCTTGAAAAGGCCAGCCAGAGTACAGGGAAACACACGAAACAGAGAGATGTGGAATTTTATTCTCTTCTAAATCAGGCATGATCGTCAGGGATGTGTAGACCGGACCCCGCGTCTATATTCGGGATTTTATGTCCCACTAATTTTTCACCCTTCCCTCTGCGACAATGAAAATATCTATCAATAATAATATATGTCTGCGCGTAAGACCACATCACATCGCCCAGGTTTCCGACACAGCCCTACTTGGGCGCCGCCAGGCTGTCGGACAGCGAGAACTCTATTTGGATTCCCACTATCACTAACATATACCATGAGTTGCTGCGGGGAGACTCGACACCCAGGTGAGGACAGACAGGTTCAACCGGAGCCCACGCCATTTCTGGTTAATCAGCAACCTTCTCCTCACCCTGGCCTCCAACAGTACCAAGAAAAGTCCTTCTCGCCCCCCAGCATAAACAGTCCACCTTCAGTTCAGCATTTCAATGGCCAAGTCAATAGTTACGGCATGCAGCAGTGGGCGGGCAATGACCCTCGCCAAGGGAATCAGTTTGGCTCCCCATCTATCATTGGTTCTCCTATGCCAATGTCGCCTCAAAGCTCATATACCCCATTGTTGGACGGGAATATAGCCAGACCGAGTCCCGTGCATGCCGTTTCCAGAACTGGCACAATGTCACCCCCGATATCTGTCACATCCCCACTATCGAGATCAGTCAATTCCCAACCACCTAATCAGCTGGCTGATGAAGGTAGGATGTCAGTCTCAATCGATTTTGGTGAGTTTCCTCTTTTGCTCGTGTACGTCTTTTTCATCGGAACCTTAGGTACAACATTCTCCGGCGTGGTACGTACATGTCACTGATCATTTGCCTTCTATTCACCGGAAGAGATTAGGCATACGGGTCTTCTCGTATTGACGCGGGAAAGGTGCAGCAGATTTTGCACTGGCCCGGATCTTTTGAAACTTTCCGCAAAATACCTACATGCCTCCTGTATGATGATCAAGGGCGTGTACTGGCGTGGGGTCTAGAAGCTAAAAATGCAAGCCCTGTGCCTGGCACATTACGATGCGAATGGTGAGCCTCGACAGATTCGTGAAACATCCGCAG
This sequence comes from Gomphus sp. MG54, assembly GCA_003314385.1. NCBI lineage: Eukaryota > Fungi > Basidiomycota > Agaricomycetes > Gomphales > Gomphaceae > Gomphus > Gomphus sp. MG54. The sequence continues at coordinate 11,964 of QLPG01050793.1, read as the reverse complement.
GTGTAATACATTTACAGGTTCAAACTTTTCTTGGAGCCCAAAGCGCTTCGTGACCAGTCAACCGTAGACCCGAGATTACCACGTCTACCTGTGAGTGTCCACCTTCATTAGTCTTCCATACTCGTTTGGTAGTTATTTGACTACTTTTTTCAATGACTTTCATAGCCCGGGAAGCGTGCCGTAGACTTGATCATTGACTACCTATCATGCCTTTGGGATTATGCCAAGGAACAAATTACACGCGAGATTGGTGTCGTTGCCGATTTAGGTTCGACCAGTCAATAACGGCGGGTTGTGCTCTGACGTGGTGGCTTCCTTTTACCCACACAGATGCAGCAGAAGTGTGGCTCACGGTACCAGCGGCCTGGGATGCCAAAGGATGCGACATTATGCGAGAGGCAGCTATCACAGCTGGTCTGGTACAAGCCTCACGTGCAGGAGAGCGGAATTGGAGGGATAGACTGAGAATTATAACGTATGTGCCGATAGCTTGGGTATGTTTCACACTCACACGGTTCACATGGCTCAGGGAACCAGAAGCTGCTGCCGTTCATTGCGCCCATCTGACAAACCTTCACCGCTTGAAACCCAGTCAGAACTTCATGATCTGCGACGCTGGAGGTGGTACAGTCGTGCGTCTATTTCCTTTTTTGTCCTATTCGGCCAACTTGTTCAGGCTCATGATACACGTGCTTGCCTTTTGGTACTAGGATCTCGCATGTTACAAAATTATAGGTCTTCTTCAGAATCTTGAGATCGCAGAAATCGCAGCACGATCAGGAGCAAACTGCGGCTCACTATTCTTAGACTTGCGGTTCAAAGAAGTCGTTAAGTTGCTTCTGGCCGAACATCCCACGCATCTGGACCCACCGAGTTTAGCATATTTTATGAATGCATTTTCTGAGACCGACAAGGTCCGTGGTTCGGGGCCCGCTCCGGCACGTTACTGACGTAGATTGTGAGATAAGCTCGTCTATCAAGGAGAGAGCGATGACGGTATTTCGGGTGTCCCACGCCTCAGAATTCCGTAACTGATAGTGATCTTATCAGCTACTCATTTCCGCTTCACCTGTTTTAACACGGAAGGTGAGAAGATCCCATAATACGCTGCCGCGTTCTCATATTCATATCTTTAGATACTGATGATTCAAGTATTGGATTAATTAATGGCGAACTCGCCATCCCTGGATATATTTTACGTGAGCGGGTCTTCGATCCGGTTGTAAATCAGGTGCGAAGCCAATGTGCTCACGTGGGTTAGTGACTCTGACAGCACGTGTAGGTCTTGGAACTGATCGAGGATCAGCTGCAGCGGATAAGTCAACCGCTTCACGCTTTGTTGATCGTGGGAGGTTTTGCTGGTAGTGAATACCTTTTCAGGCGCATCGATGTAGGTCGCGTGTTCTGTCGATGGCTTCTCAGCCTGTCTCTGACGCCATTTGCAGGCTCAATTCGGAGAACGTATTAAAGTGATTACCCGACCTCCGGATGCAGATACAGCAACTGCACGTGGAGCCGCTCAGTATGGACTTGCGCGCAGACCCTTGGTATCCAGTGTCATTGCACCGCGAGCGTATATTATGAAGGTAGAAAACATGGGGTACCGTTTACCCGCGGGTCTGACAGCATTCTGTAGGTGAAATTGCCTGCCGATGCGGAGGACTGGCAGAGGCGACCGGCATACATCCAGGAGAACAATGCCGGGGTGCCGATTTGCGAAAATAGGTGTGGAGCGCAAAGATTCCAAGCATGTGGATTTCCTAATGTGACTGTACCCAACAGGCTGCAGTACCTGGTTGCCAAGGGTGCTATCTTGCGAAAAGGACAACGCATCAAGAGCAAGGTCTGTCCGTATGTTTCCGAGAGTAATACGTGACCCAGTCATCTCGGGTAAACATGTAGTTTCGCAAGTTTTCCGCGACGCCACAAGGTCAGTATATCCCGTTTTATTAGAGTGATACAATAAACTCATGGGTCAATTCAGATCGGACATTTGAGGCTGTATTGTACACTTCAGACAGTGAGCAAATCATGAGGTATACCGATGAGGTCTGATTCACCCCTTATTGTTGTTTGTTTCTGTATTGCTGACTATGAACACGACATAGGGCGCTTGTGATGAGTTATGCAAAGTAGGTTGACATTCGCACGAGCCTACGTGGGAGACCCTGATGACGTGGAACAGTGGACGGTAGACCTGGGATCATTGCCTTCGTTCCAGCAACAAGCGAGTATTCCGCAGCCGAACGGGTTCTATACCGGTAAGGGCGATCCTGGTACTTGGAGCTTCCATACTGATGAGGCTGTGCAGAATTTGAGCTGGGACTATCTGTGGACAGCGCGGAGGTGCGCGGGGTGCTAATTTATGATAACCAGGAGGTGGGAGACATTGTTTTCGATTACTTGGAGTAGGAGGGTGGATCATTAATGTTCTTGGACATAATGGGTCAATATTATGCTTGACAGTCTCACGGGAGCTCGCGTAGATCGCGGGATTCGATTGAAGAACCCTTAGCACGTTCATTTAGGTCATGGCCGGTGGCGTATTGCAGTTGACGCATCGCAGTTGATAAGACGCGGGTAGAGCGCTGGGCCGTATTCCCACTCTGGCATACATGCTGCTGGTCCTTGGGTTGCTGGTCCTTCTTCCCATACCCTGCCTCGTCTGATTCCAACAGTTCAGATTACACCAGATACTGATCCACCAATAGCGGGCTGGCTTTGTGCTCAGCGTATCTCCTATTTATCTGTTTATGATCCCGAGTCAGGCAAAAGCACTACCTTGAGGCCGATCGAGCCAAAGCAAATTTGCTCAGCATTCGCAACTGACACACCACCCACGCAATCGCCCGGCTTTCTATAAAACCGCGCTGCAGGATGCTCCTTGTCTTATTCTCGCTGCTCTTTCTCGTACTCGCTTGTGTTCTCATGCAGGTCATCGACGGCGATGCGCCACCCGATGACTACACGTCTCTGTCCACCGATGATATCCGTGTTGCGCTCCAACCTGTCATCGACATCCCCGCTAGCGACAACGCCAGCTTTACCAACTGGGGAAAGACATATAGGTGCTATCCTCGCGCAGTCTTCCAACCTCAGGACGAGTCTCATTGTCGTCTGATAATTGAGCTTGCGAGGAGAGAAGGTTTTACCGTCCGCGCATGCGGCGCTGGTCACTCTCCCTCGGACCTCACCTGCACTACCGGCTACTTACTGCGTACGGACAAACTTCAGCGCGTTCTAGAGGTACGCTTTGGCTTGCCTCCCCCCCACGTGACCGAGCCATCGTCGTTGGCGCTCGAGTGCCCATACCGGCTTGATCCTTCAACATCGTCAGCAGCATCGCATGCTAACATCTGCTGACCATCTGTCTTTAAATTTCAGATCAATGTCCACGAAAAATATGTCGTCGTACAGGCCGGGATCTCGTTGCATATGCTCCATCGGCGTCTAGCTCAGTATGGCCTTGCCATGTCTAACGTCGGCTCCATCTCGGACCAGTCTCTCGGTGGTGTTGTAACAACGGCAACCCATGGCTCCGGGCTCGACTACGGGGTTATCCCAAGCCATGTTTTGTCTCTCACTCTTTTGGTTGCCGACGGATCCCGGGTCCGCTGTTCGAGACATGAACGGCCAGACTTGTTCTTGGCAACGCTCTCTGGCTTGGGCACCACTGGCTTTGTCTTGACGGTTCAGCTTTCCGTAGAGCCGGCCTTTAACCTGCGAGAAGTCCGCCAGATGATAATGTTTCACACCGGGCTTGATCGTATCGACGCCATCGCAGAATCAGCAGAACATGTCCGTATTTGGTGGTATCCCCAGCAACACGCATGGCGCGTGATGGCATCCAACAGAACTAATCAAGTCAGTCACATGATACTGGTTCAAAATCAGACAATCTTAACAAATTTTCCACAGGCACCCAACACCGCATCCTCCTGGTTTTGGGATGAGATTATCGGATTCCATCTCCTCCAGTTCCTCCTATTCGCTGGCCGATTTTGGTCAATCCTGACCACGCTGGGATCTCGATTGGCTTGCAGGCTCGCCTCTAAATCCAGCGTGGCGATCGATGTGAGCCATAAGATCTTCAACTTGGACTGCAGAGTATGTGCCGTGATAACGCTCAATGACGCTATCTCTTTGATGTTAATATTGCTTCCTCTTCTTAATTTCTCTCTAGCTCCCACAATACACGATAGAGTGGGCAATACCTTATGAACAAACACAGAGCTGCTTGCGCGCCCTTGGGGAATGGATGGACAGAGAACTTGCAGACCCAAGGGGCGTTCGGCCTCACTTTCCGATCGAGATCCGTTTCACAAAAGGTGATGACATTTGGCTGAGCCCAAGTTATGGTCGGAAGACTACCTGGATCGGCCTAGTGCAATACAAGTGCGATCTCCTCCCTTCTGGATAGTAACTGACGCTAACGAAGCAAAATCCATCTGTCAAGGCCTTATAATTTTCCAGTACCTTACCGCCGCTACTTCCAAGGTTTTACAGATATCGTTGCACAGCACAGTGGTCGTCCACATTGGGCCAAAGACCATTCTTTTCGATCCGAGGACCTCCGCCAGTTGTATCCTCGATTCGATGATTTTCTCCGGCTGATCCGCCAGGTTGATCCTCATGGAATCTTCAGGAACGAATACGTGCGACGCCATTTCTTCGACGAGGAGGTCAGCTCCAGAGTATTCAAGTATAGACCATGAACCCCCTTCGACACCCTTCCTACGCACTTCAACCTACACATATGTCCTTGCATTTTATACTTATTGGTATGCTGTCGTGTTGTTATGTGCAATCTTGTTATGCAAAGTTTATACTAGCTGTCAACCGGAACCACCGGCAAGTCCTTCGATCAAATAAATAGAACCAGAAAGAAAAGATCCCGACGGTATACGAGTACAGTCATCAGGTGAGAAAGAGAGAGAGAGACTAGCCAGGCTTGCCGTGTGCAGAAGCCAAGCCTTCTACAGCCCGAGTTGCTCGCGAATAGAAGCCTTGACCATGCTGACATATTCCTACCGTGGGAACGTGATGTTTAATTTAATCGGCCCCAAGAATATTGACGTACGTACATCTTTGTTTTCTCTATAGAGCTTGCAACAATCGATATTGGCGCCACTCTCAAGATTAGGTTCTGCCTGTGGGCGTGTCATGTGCGCATGCGTACGGGGAAGATGGTAAAGAATAGTCAACAGATTGTTGTGATGCGCAAATGAGGGAATAGCACATGCCAGCATAGATATAACGCTAAGGATGACTTTCTCAATACTTTGGACGGGCGACCATCGCTCTGATGCCTGTTCGTACATCGTTGGGTCGTCACCAGGTGTATGTAAAATGGAGATGCAGACGGTGCCGTCCGGGTAAACTGTGTGACGGATGTCTCGCTGTGAGATTCCCCGGAAAAATAGGTAAAGCGAGAAGGGAATGTGCAGGGGGACGAACTATTTGGATGGAATATGGGAGGATCAAACTTCATCTTAAATGGCGATAGCGGATAGTCCTGAGGCTAAAGACCGATGATCAGTGTCTGCCATGTCTCCATCAACAATAGAAACACTAACAAACGTTAGCTTCGCTACGAACACCCCTCCTTCCTTGCTGTGTATTCAGCGAACAGAACCATATCGTGGAAAGACCTATGACTCACAAAAGGGGTATCCTTGGGCCCACAGATCAGCGCCTCCCATGTAAAAAAATCAGACTCAGAAATAGGCCCCGCGGTGAACATGCCATCAGGAGAACCTGCCACAACGCTCGGTAAATGAGCTTTCCTGGGTTCGCTCTACAAAGAACTGCCATGTATACTGCGCACCATTTGCGGTGAGTTGCTTGTACTCTGTCATAAGTCGCCTCAGCGCTGTAGCATTCGAATTTCGGTTGTGCATAGTCGTAGAATTAGCTTGAAAGGAAGCGAGAGTTTGACACCGAAGTAGACGTTAGGCGCTAATCTCAATCTAAGGTTCGCACGGTGTGGGCTCGCACGGTGTGGATAAGTGAGTACTGTTTCAATCATCTTTCCGGGGGTCACAGCTCTGCGGAATCATGCTCAGGGGGCTTCGGGTAAGTAGTTATTGGATCAATCTAGATTATATCTAATCAAAACATTTACATAAAGCACCATTTCGGTGGGTTGGACCACCAATAATTCTGATGAGCTCGCGTAGGTATTTCCATTTCTATTAAAGATACGGGGGTCCTAATGCTGTACGCGGGGGTGAACTTTTCAAAAAATGCGTGTCAGGGGCGAGAAAGCATGCCTACCTTTCCGGAAGATGTCAAGTGTGAATTCTACTACAAGAAGCAGCACACCACCCCCGGGAGCGAGTCGGAGGACCTTTGGCACGAATCCCTTGTATAGGGCAGCAGGTCCCTCCTCACGCAAAATGGTGCCAAGGCTGCAGAAAAGGATAGGGGAGGAGTATTTGGATCTTTCATGATCTGCGGTGTCAGAAATGAGGAATGACATACGCGGGATACGTCCAATTATATTTTGGCAACGTGCCAGGCGGCGGCTTGCCGGCACCTTGAATGCGAGACTTGACGACCTAATTCACAAGGGTGAGATACAATCTACCCACAAGCCACACTGCTACGCACATCGAATCTGGGGGTTCGTGAGCGCGCGTGAGTCAGAAGTCGAAGGTGTGGGAAGTGTGGGTGAATCGTATCCCGAATGAGGGGCTTACGGAGTATTCAGAACGGTCCCAATGAAGCCACCAACTCCGCCAGCTACGAAATTATTAAATAATTGAGAACCGCGCGTCTGTTTCCCCAGATTATTGGAATCCTATTAATCTAACCCTGCGGTTGATTAAACTCCGAACGTACCTGAGCCTTGGGAAGCAGTGCGCGAATCTGAAAGATGGAGCTATATGCCATATGTTTTACGCAATCTTCCGTCTAATTCATGTGCTCACCCAAAGTATCCGCCATTCCACCAGAGGTGTCTGGCATAGCCAGGACATATATTAGAATTCGAGTTGGGCGATTGGAAAATATGATTACCTCCAAAACGTTGCTTCCATTCCTGCATACATACCCAGCAAACCTTCGTTCTTGATGATTTTCTTGACAACGTCAATTGGTCCTGCGTATGTGCTGGACTTATCTTGTAGCCTGTTCAATGTTAAAAAATTAAAATACAGACTGCGAGGGAATATGGTACCTGATTTTGACAAGTTCGAATGGCACCACCTGATGGGCACCGGAAGCTTAATTCAAATATTAGTGATACTGCGCGATCATGACATACTACGAAGCTCTCGGTGGCTCCAGCGGCACACCCTGTCCCGATTGACAGAGACTGTGTCATGGCCGTTGTTCCAGAGATCGACAGGAACGTCTTTCCCCAAAAGTCATTGGCGGCGCTGAGATGCCGACCAGCTGAGATATCTCAGTAATCTGTGTCGTAATGCACGTACAATTTAACAGCCCTTTTGGGAGCTTCTAGTAACAAGGGTGGCGCAAGTCCTGTTGGCAGGCGGATTGAACGATCCGGACATCTGAACAATAATTCCGGGCGCACCTCGATATAATCGTCCGAACCTGTAATTTTTTGACATCGTGAGATATCTGATTTTCCACCTTGATGTGAAACGTGGACATACCCTTCCTGGGCCACGATCGATCGAAGACTCCCAACCAGTCCTACCGAAGACTTGCCAGTAGCAAGCTGCATTCGCGTCTTGACCACATCTGTCTCAAAAGATCACCATCGCTGTGACGATTGGAGAGTCGCAGGCTGCGCGCACCCAGAGGATAGAATGTTAGAATCTCGCTATGGTGCAAATGTGAACAAACACAAAAAGAGATCTTAAATAGTGTGGGAGATCTACCTGACACCAGCTATAGCTCCAGCAGCGAAATTCGCGACGAAAGGCAGAGCTGAAAAATAGCGTGGTCGTCGGGGAGATATCATTTTCAAGTCGATTTACAACTCACGCTTTCTTTGTGGGGAGGGTGAAGACATAGCAGGAGTCGCGTGAGTGCTAGAGGGTATAGGGCGCTTGCGGAATCCCACTGATCGCCGAGCAGTATTACTCGCGATTCAGCGCTTATATAGTGCAGCCGCCATGTATATCGCCAACTGGCAAGAGTTCCAAGAGGCAGCCGAAGCCTTGTATGAACGGTCACCAGCAACTGTGAGCCTCGTCTATTTTTCCGCATCCAGCCTGACACGACTACCAGACACGGTACTGTGTGAAATGGAGAGCTGCTGAGGGCATTCTCGTTCTCAAAATCACGGACAACATGACGGTCTGATTGTCTTGAGTGTCTCACATACACATCGCTCACCACGCTAACAGTGTCTCAAATACAAGACTCACTCGTCTATTTTTCTCAACCGTTTTGAGACACTAAACCTATCTCTCATGCGAAGGATGCAGAACAGAAAACTTCTGTCAACCCAACCCGAAAAAAGCCAGCTTACCTCTCCAGAAGATGCATTGAAAACACCCGCGAGTGGCATAGGTGTTCCCCACTCAACGGGGTCTAGTGTGGTACCTGTGACAGCGGGTCCCACGGGTGGTGGCGTGAAGAAGAAAAAGGGAAAAAAGAAGAAATAGGTGTAGATACTCCCGAGGGCAAAGCCCCCCTCAATATGGACATATACACAGTGAGGTCATCTAGTTTCTTTGGCATTGCACTTGTCATAAGTCAACACATCTATGGAAGCAAAGATCACTCTATCTCTTACAGGGAAGACACGCGGTGTGCTTCTCGGTTGCGTAATGCACCTAGCTCAATTCGCCAGATCATTCGTCAAACAGCCTAATCTTCCGTAGGGCACGTTGGCGAAGCTGAAGTCACCTTATTTTTATCTCTGGTGCGCCATCGGAATCAGATTGGACTCGATGTCTCGACAGTAGTAACATATTCTGTAGAGGGTGTGGAGCCCCCTGCACAATCAGGTTCGGATCGTGGACACGCCTCCAGCCTGTTCTCTGAGCTCTGGATGCTTCTTTATTATGGCACATGGTACCCTGTCAGTGGCAGGTGATATTGCCTCGCCGCCTCGGAGCCTATATTCTTTGAAACTCACAAGCGACCAGACGAGCACATAGCGACTACGTGACGCTTCCTGAACAACTCGTGGAGATCACGGAAACAATCGGGATGCAGTGATTTCCCTGCATGGGAGACTTTCGTCATTTTAACAAGCGAGTATTTTTCCCGACTCAGGGGTTTGGTCTGCATGATCTGATTAAGGGGGAACCGACTTCCACCGTCAATTATTGACATCCTGCCAGAGAGAGAGTTCCTGAGATGACTGAAATTCCATACTGCAGAGTTCTATTACATTCTCACTGTTTACATCGATTGTCCCGATGGCGTATATTCCAGTGGTTCCTGTTCCTTGTACCTCCTATACTTAATGGAAAAAAAAAAGGAAAGTCAACAGCAGGAAAGCACGCGCCCCGTCACATGATGAAGCAAAGTCTATAAGAAACAGAAGCTAACGTCATGCTAAGGAACTCGTTCCAGAACCAGCGAGAAAACATTCTCGATGAAAAGGGCATGTTTTCTCATGTGGCTCCCTCACACATGCGGGCACATCAGCCAATTTTCAAACGCCCCTGCAGCCGCTGAAAGAAGCATATGCCCTAAACGGGAAATTTACGACTCCGACACAACATTTGCGACATGGGGAAGAAAGCACCAAAGGCCTCCAGGAAGCTGGCTGCGAAAGGCGAAATAAAACGCCAAATACAGGAGAGACACAGACACCATAAATTGAAAAAAAAGATCGACGGCCGCAAGAATCAAACTCAAAAGGTGTCACACTCAAAGGAAGACGGTAAAGGGAAGGAAAAAGAAACCCAAAAGTCCCGCAATCAGAGCAGTGACGAGGAAGGAAATGATAATGAACCAAATCCAAAGCATGAGTTTGTCTTTGGTTACTTTCTTTATGGTGCAGTTTTATATCGAAAACATTGTTCAAGTTTACAGGGTATGTCTGTGGACGACATTCTGGCTGCTGGATTCATGCACACAGAGGATGGAAATGTTGGTGCCTTTCCGAGCTCATTCTTGTCCATCGTGTCTTGAAATTGCTGGTATAGGACCAAGGCTCTGTATCCGACGATGATTCTGACGCAAGTAGCCTGGAAGAAGACGACAATGCATCTTTTGCATCAGTAGACGACCTCTCAGGTGTGAGCCAGCCTGTGTTTCTAATGACCCTACTCAAACTTTACGATACGTTGCAGATGAAGGCGAAACCCATCTCCACGAGCTATCTCAGCTGGCTCAGAAAGATCCCGAATTTTACAAGTACCTGCAAGAAAACGATCAAGATCTTCTCGATTTTGATCCAAATGCTGGGGCTGGACTGGGTGATGATGGGATGGAGGGATTAGAATATCAGAACGGTGGCGATGGCGATGTAGAGCTGAAGGAAACACAGATATTAACAAAGGAAGTTTTGAAAGGCTGGCAAAAGGCTCTTTTGGAGGTATGTGTTCTCCACCACTCTCACAACCTTTTACTTGGTTTGAATGGCCCCAAACTCTAACGTTAAATCCAAACAGCAACGGTCATTCCGGGCATTACGGAAGCTGTTAGTGGCATTTCGTTCGGCAGCACACTTTCAAGATGAGGGGGATAGTAAGGCTGAGTTGGTGTGGAGAATCGATAGTCCAGCAGGTAAGTCTATTACGATCACGGTTTCATCGAGTTTAGCAGACGTATTTTATCTTGCAGTATATCAAAAACTTGTGACGACTGCCTTAAGATATACTCCCGTCATTCTGAATCATCATATTCCTTACAAGACCCTCCCTAATGGAAAATTGTAAGCAAAGATAAGGCAGCCCCCTAGCTCTGATTTACAACCAAATATCATGCAGCAAGCAACCCATCACATCAAAAAAATTCACGGCCCTCACGAAACTTCTTCTCTCCCACTTCCACAATGTCGTCCACATCATCTCAACACTACCCCAGCATTCCTCATCCACGGAAGAAGACACGGGCGTACGGGATGTTGAGATGACCATCCTCGCGCTCAATGAAAGTGCAAAGTTGCTGCCATACATCATTGGAAGTAAAAAGGCGGTAAAAGTGTATTTTAAAGTGTGTAGTCCGTCCGACAAGCGCTTGAATCATACCTCAATTGTCTCGTATAGACTTGCCTCAGTCTGTGGTCCTCATCCGAAGATAAGGTGCGAATAGCAGCATTCCTTGCTATCAGACGGCTAGCTTCCTCAAACGACGAGTCTATACTTGACCTTGTCCTCAAGGTGAGGTCGCCTCTACTTCTCCGTTGTATCATTTTTCATATTTATATCATCGTTGATCACTTTCAGGGCACTTACCTCACTCTTGTTCGTTCCACCAAAACGACATCTGTGCACACGTTGCCAAGCATGACCCTTATGAAAAATTCAGCATCGGAGCTTTACTGCGCTCCGGAGCATGACAGCGCAGCGTATCAGCTTGCCTTTGGTTATATTCGGCAACTCGCTATTCTGCTTCGAGGGGGGATGAAAACGATGTCCAAGGTCTGTTTCCTATTGCCATCTATTCAATCGACTTGGCATCTCGATGCTCACCCTCGTGTATAGGAACCATCCAAACAAGTGTACAATTGGCAATTTGTGCACTGTGTGGACTTTTGGACTTTGGTTCTAGCAAGAGCTTGCAGTAGAGCGTCTGTTCAGGCCACAGGCCGGGAAAGCGAGCTGCATGCATTAATATATCCCTTAGTGCAGGTGTCTTTAGGTGCCATCCAGTGGGTGTTGCCATTACAGATGCCATTCACATCTTCTTACATTTGTCGTCCAGGCTAGTATCTACACCGCGATCATATCCTTTCCACCTCCACCTTCTCCGTTCTCTCCTTCATTTATCTCGACACACCACAGTTTATATCCCCATCACACCCTACCTTCTCCCCATCCTTCAATATAGCCTCTCCCCAACTACCTCCGCGAAAACATCTACTTT
>QLPG01050792.1:7216-20860 GCA_003314385.1 Gomphus sp. MG54 | reverse complement strand
GCATGTAATTTAGGGGAGAAGCAGTGCAGGAACAGTCTAGTCTCTTACCCTAGTATTTGCGTATTTCTAAGGAGAAACTGGTAAATTTTCTTTAGGCTTGAATTTGGTTGCAGCTTAATTATTTGGAAAGCAGAGTTTGAATTTCAGGCCAACTTTTGGTGATGAATGATAGAAGTTGTATTCTGGATAATTGGAGGATGAATGATTATGGTGAACCACTAGAAGGGTGGAGATGGGCCAGATATAGAATATTTGAAAATAATCATCGAGAATACTTATCAAAACAAATGCTAATTTAAGCAGATATTAATTGTACAATTGAGGGGCTCTTTTTTATTTTATTTTATTTTTGATACTTTAATCTTGTCAAGTGTCTTTTTACTTGAGCTACTAAGTTATCCTTTAATTAAGGAATCCCTTACAGTCCCTAACCCTACCCCTAAGCCCTCTTGGTTGTTGCTTCACTGGGTCAGCAGGGTCTTCACATCGACCGTTGGCTGCTGACCAGTAACCGGGCAGTTGAAGTCCTGGTTGAGTGCTACATAGTTGTCAAAGAATCTGCCATTTCGGAGATAGAAGCTACTGTTCTCCAGGCCTCCAGCATAGTCCATGCGCTATGCTTTGGTAGCGGTGTCGTCGCCACCGAAGTGACCTTTGGTGACCTCAGACCAGGTGCCGTTGATGTTGAGTGCTCACTGGTTACCGTACATCACCCGACGACCGGTGTACCCTTGGTTCTCGTCAAAATTCTCCAGGAAAGAATGGACATTGGACTGATAGGTGTTGGTGGAAGGACGATTCCAGGTGGCCAGGTAGCGCCAGATGCCCAACTCTGGCGCGAAGAACCATGCCAAGTAGAGGGTGCTACCTCCACTGTCAGGATGAATTCATGTGATGAAGTTGTAGGTGTAGCCTGCCACCCAGTCGAACACTAGGTAGGCCTTCCCTCTGGTGCCCTCATTACCGAACCGGCCGTCAACGACTCCTGCGCCCTTGCTCACGAGGGTGGTCTGCTGGTTTTTCGGTCCGTCCCAAATGGAGAAGACCACCCAGCGCTCTTTTTCTTGAACCTGCATGCCGGAGTATCCACCGTCAAAGCCCGCAACCATGAAGTATGAGCCGACGACATCCTGGCCCAATGGAACGGTCACTTCGTTGTAGAAGTACTCGGTGTTGACCAAGTACGCCCTAAGATCGATCTGTACAGGGCTATATGCGCTCACACGGAAGTACACGCTAATGATGGTGTTTGGGTTGGTCCAGTTGGCCAGGCCATTGGCGGTGATGACTTCGGTAGCTCCCGCAGGTGAAGTCGTGATAAAGGCATTGCCTGCCAAGGCCACCACGCTCTTTGTTGACATGGTAGTAAAGGAGGTGTTGTTGCTTGCAATTTCACACTTATAGCGGAGTAAAAAGAAGGGTAGTTTTGTCACCACACCCGCCGCATCCTCGACATCTCCGTTACAGTCAGAGTAATGCCTATCTTCGTACATTTCCGTTTGCACGTCTTTACGTGGCCACGGGCTCCCCCATCTAACCACCTCTCCCTAAAATCTCCTTTCTTTAATTTCTTTCTTCCATTCTTTCGGATCCACCCAATGTGATTTTTCAATATCCCATCAATTCCAAGTAACTACCATAGTTTACAGATGATATGTATAAGTCCTAGGTAGTTCCAACTGCTATAAATCAGTCAAACAATCAGAGATTTTCCTCAATTTGCACTTGGTGCTGATGAGCATCATTGAAATTCTGATTAGGAAGAAATTTCATTTCCGCGCTTCGGGCGGAAGGCACAGCAAGGTGGCTTCGCCACGCCTGGTGGCAGCGTTTGCAAGAACGGCAGCCCTGAGGCCAGATAGGCACTAGTCGGAATAGAACGGAGATGTTGAGGATGCGGCAGGTGTGGCTGGGAAACAACCCTTTTTCCCCTTTGCTACAAGTGTGCCTGGTTGCTGACTTAAATTGAATTTCAAGTAACAACACTTCCTTTACTACTATGTCAGCAAAGACTGTGGCCTTTTCAGGCAATGCCTTTATCACGACCTCGCCTGCGGGAGCTACCAAAGTCATCACCACCAATGGCCTGGCCAACTGGAAAAACCCGAACACCATCACTAGCGTGTACTTCCCCGTGAGCTCAATTAGCGGAGTCGTGATTGAGCTTAACGTGCATGTTTTGGGAAACGGCAACGGCAGCTTCATCACAGTCACCATGAACGGAACCATGAGGCATCATCCCTTAGAGCTACAAACATGGCCGAACCTGTCTTAAGAGTAACCATGCTCATGGACACCAAATGAATCCTCACTGATATTTGTCAATTCCTCGCCTCCAACCCCACAGCCCAGGAATACCTTGGATCTGCTGAAGACCCCAAGTGGCAGACAAACCTAGATGGCACACTAATCTTTAACAAACAAATCTATGTTCCTGAGGTTCAAGAATTACTACACCTACAAGTCTTACAGTTCAAACACAGTCACATCCTGTCAGGGCACTTCAGAATCAATAAGACCTTAGACCTTGTCAGATGTGACTTAAATTGGCCTAGCATCAGATCCTACATATATCAAGGACTACTGCAAATATTGCACTACCTGCATGTGGAGTAAGTCTCAATGGCACAAACCCTATGGAGTGCTCAAACAGCTCCCTGGTCCAGCGAACCTTTGGAATTCAATATCTATGGACTTCATTAAGCAACTTCCAGCATCCTCACATCCATTCTAGTCATTGTCAACTGTTTCTTCAAGTAAGGAATTTTCATTCCCACCACTGATATGATAATCTGGCCAAAGCTTGCAGAACTCTTGGTCAGATATGTATTCTCCAAGCATGGCATACCCTCTCACATTACCTCTGACCGAGGTTCAGAATTTGTCACACACTTCTGGAGAACTCTTAGGAAGGCTGTCAGGCGTCAGGTACTGATGGACTTTGGGACTGCCGAAGGGTGTTGCTGAAAGGGTTGGATGGACTATGGCCAAGTCCTGCAGGCCAAGAGTAGTGGTGTTGGCTTTAATGTACTTGTGCGTTGTGCCCTACTTGCTGTGCGTGCCACCGATTTGCAACGCACAGGTACTCGGGGGGATGCTGGATTCCAGCCCGAGTTGAGGACTTTAACAGAGGAGAAGAAGGTAGAAGTGCCTAAGCCTAGTTGATACCCAGAATGAGGAAATATGTACATGCATGTCCTACTTATATAGGTTTAAGAAGTGACATGTGGAACAAGGAATGTGGAACAATAAGGTATGCAGAGCATGTGGTTATTGTCCACAGCAAGTAAAATTAGAACGAAGGAATGTAAGATGGGGATAGAACAATGAAGGAATACTAATCAACCATTAGAACAGTACCTTCAGGTCTATTGAAAATATCATCAGGACAAATAGGCTTCTCTTGTCCCTTTAGCAGAATTCACCTACAACAATGCTCCCAGTTCCACTACTGGAATTTCACCATTCATGGCCAACAATAGCTACCACCCCAACCTTACCATCCACATCAAACAAGCCCTCACATCCTTACAACCCTAAGACTTTGTAATTGACCTAGATGCACTTCACCAAGAACTTTTCTGAGCTCTCATTGATGCCTAGCAAGCTTACCAAACCTTGGCAGACACCAAGCAACTCTCTATGCCCGAGTTTGAGATTGGTAACTTTGCATTGGTCAAGGCACAGTTATTTAGAGCTACATCCCCCACCAAGAAGCTTGCCAAGAAGGTTTTAGGTCCTTTTGAAATCATGCTCACTGTCAGGTATAGGTAATGTCAATAGTGCTGATGGGAATTGGCCAAGTCCTGCAGACTGATCAGGGTGGCTTGGATTCAACATACTCATGCATTGCACCCTGCTCTTCCATGTGTGCCACTAATTTGGACAGAAGGACAGAAGGAAGACTCAGGAGAGTGCTGAGAGTGTTGGCCTGAGTAAGGGACTTTAGACAGGAGAAGGGAAGACCAGAGAATGTAAACCAAGTTGATATTCAGAGTACATACATCCACTACTTATTGTCAAGTACACATACAGTGACTCACAAAATTGAGTCAATATTTGGTGCTTTTGGACTATTAATTGAATAGAGTTGAATGTAAAACATATATGAAAAAGGTGTTGGTGCATCAAAGAAAGAATCTGATCAGGGCTATGCAACCATTGAGAAATTATATAATTACAGCCAGGGGTGATCAAGATATGGGCAATTCAAATCAAGGGCCCATTAACTCAGTTTTGTGAGAGGGTATCAGAGACATAGTAAGTTGCATTTCTAGTACTTGGTATTACCCCCCTTGGCCTTAACTGCTGCCTCAAGTCTTCTAGGCATACTCTCTATCAAATTCTGACACACCTTTGGTGGTATATTATTCCATACCTCCACTACTCTCTCTCAAATTTGCCAAACTCCCTTGGGTGGTGTTGGATACTCCTTAAGCCTGTTTTTTTCATGATCCCAGAGGTGCTCAATAGGATTCAGGTCTGGAGACTGTGCAGGCCAGTCAAGGAGAGTGATATTGCTGTTTTCCATCCAGTTCTTGGCCTTCTTTGACTTGTGTTTTGGGACATTGTCCTGTTGAAAAATTACCTATTCCTCAGGAATTCTACTTTCCTCCAGGCTGGGAAGCAGGTGGTCCTCAAAAATGGACACAAACTGATCAGCATCCATCTTCTCCTCAATCTCTGTAAGCTGGCCAACACCATTCCATCCCATACACCTGTCAGGAGTCAGGTACTGACAGACTTTGGTACTGCTGAGGGGTATTGGCGAAAGGTCGGGTGGACTATGGCCAAGTCCTGCAGGCCAAGAGTAGTGACATTGGCTTCAAAGTACTTGTGCATTGCACCCTACTTGCCATGCGTCCCACTGTATTTGCCACAGATGGATACTCGGGGGGATGCTGATGATGCCGGCCCGAGTTGAGGACTTAACAGAAGAGAAGAAGGTAGAAGGGCCTAATCCTAGTTGATACCCAGAATGAGGAAATATGTATATGCATGTCCTACTTATATAGGTTAAGAAGCGACATGTGGAATAAGGAATGTGAAACAACAAGGTATGCAGAGCATGCGGTTATTATCCACAATGAATAAAATTAGAACAAGGAATGCAAAGCGGGGATAGAACAATAAAATACAGGATAATAGAAGTGTGACTGTCAAGCGTCAGATACTGACGGACTTCGGTACTGCTGAGGGGTGTTGTGAAAAGGTCGGGCAGACTATGGCCAAGTCCTGCAGGCCAAGAGTAGTGGCGTTGGCTTCAACGTACTCGTGCATTGCGCCCTACTTGCCATGTGTGCCACTGTATTTGCAACAGACAGATACCCGGGGGGATGCTGAAGATGCCAGCCTGAGTCGAGGACTTTAACAGAAGAGAAGAAGGTAGAAGGGCCTAAGCCTAGTCGATACCCAGAATGAAGAAGTATGTACATGCATGTCCTACTTATATAGGTTAAGAAGCGACATGTGGAATAAGGAATGTGGGACCATAAGGTATGCAGAGCATGTGGTCATTGTCTACAATGAATAAAATTAGAATGAAGAATGCAACGCGGGGATAAAACAATAAAAGATAGGATAATAGAAATGTGTCCAAGGATAGGACAATAGGAGGTGCCAGACTATAAGACAAGGCTTGTAACCGAGGATAGTACAAGGGCAGGAAGTCCCGAGGTGAGAAGGGTCGAGGTGGGGACAGGGAGTGTAGATGGTGGACATGCCGAGCCGAAACCGGCGTACCAAATGTTATGCATGCCACCCACACGGGTATTTGGTCGTGGATATAAGGTTATTGCTCGGTCAGCATTGCCGAATAGACGTGTCTCGGTACGGTACTTGACAGTGACTCAAGATGGGACAATAAGGAGTGGCCGAGTATAAAACAATGGGGTCGTGTCTGAGGATAATACAAGGACAGGAAGTCCCGAGGTGAAATGGACCAAAGAGTGTGGATGGTGGATGTGCCGAGCCGAGACCGGCGCACCAAGTGTTATGCATGCGATGTGGGCACTTGGTCGTGGATATAGGATGATTGCTTGGTTGGCACTGGCGAATAATTGGGACCTCGGTACGTGTACTTGACAACACCCCCATACCATAATGTTTCCCCCTCCAAACTTGACTGTCCCCTGTACCTCTCTCTGAACCCTTCTGTTTCCAGACCCACTGCCTCCCATCTGACCCAAAGCTGTTCATTTTGGTCTCATCTGACCAAATGACCCTCTTCCAGTCCTCTACAGTCCACTCTCTGTGCTTCAAAGCAAAGGCCAACCTCAGCTGTCTATGCCTTGCACTGAGGAAGGGCTTTTTCTTCTTCACCACAGCCTTGAATGAATGTTTCCTGAAGAGTCTTCTGACTGTTTCTGAAGAGACTGGGTGGGGATAATTGTATTGATGTGTTTGGTGACCTGAGTAGCATTGGCAGCTTTGCCAGTAGCAATTTGTGATAAAATAGAATGTTGATCTCTAGAGGAAATCTTGAGGGGATGACCTCCAGAGGAGCAGGGCTAGTTGGGATAGAGAGTTCTGAGAGTCCTGGATACTGTAGACTGGCTGAGGCCAAGTCTTGAGGCAATAGTGCAAGTGGAATGACCATGAGAGGCCAAGGAGAGGATGTTTTCTTTTTGAGTAGAGGAAGTGGGGTACATTGGAGTGTAGTGAAGATCTGGACATGTTGGAGGGGATCAAATACCTTAATTTGAGTTCT
This sequence comes from Gomphus sp. MG54, assembly GCA_003314385.1. NCBI lineage: Eukaryota > Fungi > Basidiomycota > Agaricomycetes > Gomphales > Gomphaceae > Gomphus > Gomphus sp. MG54. The sequence goes on along the minus strand of QLPG01050792.1, from coordinate 14,151 downwards.
CATGAAAGATAAGGTTACCATAGTGACCATCTATCAAGGGTTGCATGTTATATAATACATGGAGCATTAGATTCTGATTGTTCTGACACCATCTCACAAAACTGAGTCAATGGGCCCTTGATTTGAATTGCCCATATCTTCATCACTCCTGATCGGAATTATGTAATTTTTAATGGTTGCATAGCCCTGATCAGATTCTTTCTTTGATGCACCAACTCCTTTTTCATATTTTTTTACATTCAAAGCTATTTAATGAATAGTCCACAAGCACCAAACATGGACTCAGTTTTGTGAGTCTGTTATGGCCTGTACTCCCACTAAACCATACCAACCCCCACAACCACCCACACCTTTTCTGGGACTTTTCCAATTGCTCAAAGACTGAATAACCGATTTCCAGATGTCCGATATATATTCCGAGGTTCCGTGTTTCTGAACCTCCAAAGACTCCAAAGTCAAGGTTCCGATACTTTGATAACTGACGTGCAGGACCATCGCATACCTTATTCCCTTGTTCTTCTTTCCTATTGACCCCTTGTACTCCCTTTCTCCTTGTTTTATGACTGGCAAAGAAAGTACAAGGATAGTCGCATGTATATAGTCTCCCAGTTGACTAGACTGTTTGCTAGTATGAATATCGATTTAGTCTCCCACCAAGTTTCCGATTCATTTCCGGTAAACTCCCACCTCCTTTCCAAAATTAGGGACAGACGATCGAGGAGGGCGCAACACATAAGTTGAAGCCAAGTCCCTTCGACCTCGAACACCTCAGAGACCGGATTGAACCATTCCACGACCTACCCTAAGTTCCCGGCACCTCCATCCCCTGTCCATAGTCCGTCCGACTTCCGTCTCGGTCCTCGGCCCCGTTATGGACCTTCGCGCTAACCCGGATAACCCCTTCGGACGTGCTAGCTAAGCGCCTGACACGCGGACTTAACAGAGTCACTGTACCAAGATCCAGTAATTCGGCAGTGCCAACCAAGCAGCCATCCTATATCCACGTCCAAGTGTCCACACCACATGCATATCACTTGGTATGCTGGTCTCGGCTCGGCACATCCACCACCCACATTCCTTACCATTACCCCTCGCATACTCTATGCCACTTGTCATCCATTAATCCCACCACACCTACCCCTCATTCTTCAACCTGCTTCACCTCAGGACTTCCTGTCCTTGTATTATCCTTGGCCATGGCCCCATTGTTTTATAGTCGGGTACCACCTATTGTCCTATCCCCAGACACATTTATATTATTCTATCTTTTATTGTTCTATCCCCGTTTTCCTTATTCTACATGTCACCTCTTAAACCTATATAAGTAGGGCAGGTATGTACATATTTCCTCATTCTGGGTATCAACTAGGCTTAGGTCCTTCTCCCTGCCCCTCTGTCAAGCCCGCAACACCAAGCACCAACTCACTCGGGAATACTGACCAACCGGCCCTTACCCACATCATCTCACACTACTGTGCGGCCTCGGCTCAGTACACCCGGTACATCGTATGGACCACTCCTCTCGTACATCCCCTTTCATTGTTCTTTCACCCCCTATCCACTCCCTAACCTGTTTCCCCCAAACAACATGATGGCCACTCATTGTCCTGGCCATTGCCATTGTTTTATCTTAGGCCGTCCTCTATTGTTCTATTCCCGCCCACCATTTCATTATCTTATTTTCAGCCATACTCTATTATTCTAATTCCACTTACTGTTAAGTCCGCGTGTCAGGCGCTTAGCTAGTACTTCTGAGGGGGTTTTCCGGGTTAGTGCGAAGGTCTGTAATGGGGCCGAAGACCGAGACCGGGGTCGGACGGACTACGGACGGAGGCCGAGGTGCCGGAAGTTTAGGGTAGGTCACGGAATAGATCAATCCGGTTACTGAGGTGTTCGAGGTCGAAGGGACTTGGCTTCAACTTATGTGTTGCGCCCTCCTCGATCATCTGCCCCTAATTTCGGAAGGGAGGCGGGAGTTTACCGGAAATGAATCGGAAACTGGTGGGAGACTAAATCGATATTTGTACTAGCGAACAGTCTAGTCGACTGGAAGACTATATACATGCGAGTGTCCTTGTATTATCTTTGATGGTCATAAAACAAGGAGGAAAGGGAGTATAAGGGGTCAATATAAAGGAGAACAAGGAAGTAAGGTACGCGATGGTCCTGCGCGTCAGTTATCAAAGTATCGGAACCTTGGCTTCGGAGTCTTCGGAGGTTTGGAAACGCGGAACCTTGGAATATATGTCGGACATCCGGAAATCGGTTTATTCGGTCTTTGAGCAATTGGAAAAGTCCTGGAAAAGGTGTGGGTGGTTGTGGGGGCTGGTATGGGTTTAGTGAGAGTACGGGCCATAACACTTACATTCCTTATTCTATTTCTGATCACTGTGGACAATGCCTCCATGTGGTTGCCTCATACCTTATTGTCTCCATTCCGATACAAATACTTCATAACTTGGATCGACCTTTCAACATGCATGGCCAGCGTCGAATTTCTCAAGAATAAGGAGTGCAAGACAGTCACCGAATCATTCAAGAAATACATGGCATGGCTGTTACGTCAGAAGAAGGCAGATGTAAAGAGGGTCAGGACAGACAACGGTGGAGAGTACACGGGAAAGGAATTTGAAGATGTCTGCAGTAAGCTTGGGATTATTCATGAGACAACCTCACCCTACACACCAGAACACAACGGGATCGCCGAGCGGTATAATAGAACACTACAAGAAGGGGCGCTAACCCTACAAAACGATGCTGATCTACCTGCCAAATTCTGGGTATCTGCAATCCATACCGTCAATTTTGTCAAGAATCACATTCTACACCATCGTCTCGGCATATCTCCCTACGAGGCATTTTGGAAGAAGAAACCAAGCATTGATTGGTTACACACCTATGGCTGCAAATGCTGGGCACTCATCCCAAAAGCAATAAGGCGAAAGGGCGAGTACAAGTCAGTAGAAGGGTTATTTGTGGGTTATTACGACGATTTGAAGGCATACAAGATATGGATACCACGCACACGCACAATTCTCAAGGCGAGAGATGCCATTTTTGATGAGTCAAATCACATTGAACGCATTACCATACACGCAACTGACGACGACGATGTGCCTGAGTTCTGGACAATGGACCTACCCATCACCAAAGTCACCTCAGGTCCTCCTATTCTTTATGAATGGACAAATGATGATGCACTTCCCTTACACGCAGAAGCTGCCGATAGCCCACTTACTGAACTTATGGAGACAGACATGAACGATGAAGAAGAAGTTCAGGAGCATGAGACAAATGTTCAGGATGAAGCGTACAAGGAACCACCGAAGCACGCACCGAAGGACTTCGAGAAAGGTCCCTGGCTTGACCCAAACAATCAGACATATGGATGTGGCAAGAGACACCTAGGCGTTTATGCGGCTATCAATGCAATGGCACATGGACTGGCAGAACTAGAACACATCGAATCAGCCTTCGTAACACTCGCAGACGACAAACCGGCGAATTATAAAGAGGCAATGAACTCACCCAACGCAGCTAAATGGCAAGAAAGCATGAATGAAGAATACGAGACACTAAAGAACTATCAGACCTGGCACCTTGTCGAAAAACCACCTAACGTCAACATCATCGGAAACCACTGGACTTATCGCATCAAGAGAGACAACCTTGGATGCGTCGACAGACACAAAGCCCGGCTAGTTGCACAGGGCTTCTTACAAATATCAGGGATAGATTTTGACGAGACATATTCTCCTACCATTCGATTCACATCTATTCGCTTAATTATTGCTTTAGCCTGCCGTTACAACCTCGAGTTACGCCATGTCGATATAAAAGGAGCTTACCTTAATGGGAGATTACAGGAAGACGTATACATGAGACAGCCGGAGGGTTTTGTGGAGGAAGGGAAGGAGAATTTGGTTTGCAAATTGAACAAGGGGATATACGGGCTTAAACAATCAGGATGCGTATGGCACCAGACCCTGAGATCGGAAATGGAAAAACTGGGCTTCAAACACGGCGATGCTGACCTGACAGTCTTCTTTCGCTTTGGAAACGGTGGATCAGTAGACATCGCCGGATGGTATGTCGATGACGGGCTCCTAGCAACCGTTTCCATCGACTCGATGAACTGTATGGTCAGAGACATAGAAGGAAGCTTCGACATAAAGGACCTAGGGGAACCCGATCACCTACTTGGTATCAAAATCACTCGAGACAGAGAATTGGGGACAATTCACATCTCCCAGCCTTCCTTCATCAATACAATCGCTCAACGCTTCGATATAACCCATGGCTGAGCCATTTCATCACCCATGGATGCATCCACCAACTTATACACATCTACCAACAACGACGAATCCATTGACGTACCTTACGCATCACTTATAGGCAGCATCAACTACTGCGCAATTTCCACACGCCCGGACATTGCTTTTGCCACCAACAAGTGCACGCAATTCACATCTAAACCGACAATCTCTCACTGGGAGGCTGCCAAACGCGTTGTCCGTTACCTCCTGAACATGAAGGATCACGGTATCACTTATAGGCAGGAAGGAAAAGGAGTTGAGGGATATGGACACAACTTAGCAGGATTTACGGATGCAGACTTTGCTGGCGACGTTAACGATCGAAAATCTACAACTGGATGGGTCTTCACGATCAACAGAGCACCCGTCTCTTGGGCATCGAAGAAACAAGGACTCGTGACTCGCTCTTCAATGGAAGCAGAGCTCGTAGCAGGGTCCATAGCCACAGCGGAAGGGATATGGTTGATAAGGCTCGGAAAGGACTTCAGGCATGATTTCACCCCTATTCCCATGTTCACCGATAACCAATCATTCATCGCATTCACAAAAAATGACATTAACAACGCGAGGACGAAACACATTGATACGCATTATCATTATGCATGCGAACAAGTCAATGCCGGTAACATCCAACTCCATTATATTCCGACACTCGAAAATCCAGCCGACATCCTTACAAAGCCATTATCTCCGCGCAAGCACGTGCATCTCCTCAACACTCTCGGGATCTGACGTGCTTGAAGGGGCGTGTCATGAAACGGCCTTAACTGACCAACCCACAGAAGACCCGTTCCGTACCCATTGCTCCATAAAGACAAGGACACGTTCGAACCAGAATCACCGTATGTACAAGAGGAGAAACTGTCAACATGTCAGACCCCTTTTCTTTTGTAACTAACAAATAGTATTCAATTCCCTTGATGTAACTGTACACATTCCACTCACGAGACCTACATTGCCCCCCCCTTTCTATCATCACATGACACGCTTTCTCATTAATCGCACTAACATGTTACTAGCCCCCTGTGTATGTTCCAGCCGACTCAGACATCCTGTAGATATTTAAACACCCAATGTAACACTCAGTAGCAGTCAGTCAAAATCTGATTCACCTTTCCTCTGGTTCATTCTAAACACTAGCTCGCTCAAACAGAAATCACTATTGATTACTACCTATATCAATAAAAGTTCTCGGCTCAATGCACATATCGGTCACATTCCTCACTCCCATCCCATGCCTACTCCTTGCCCCTCGGTCCGCCTCACCTCGGGACTTCCTGCCCTTGTGTTATCCTCGGTTACAGCCCTTGTTTTATAGTTGGGAACTTCCTATTGTCCTATCCATGGTCACATTCTTATTATCCTATCCTTTATTGTTCTATTCCCGTTTACATTCCTTCATTCTAATTTTACTCGTTGTGGACAATGACCGCATGCTCTGCATACCTTGTTGTCCCACATTCCTTATTCCACATGTCGCTTATTAACCTATATAAGTAGGACATGCATGTACATATTTCCTCATTCTGGGTATCAACTAGGCTTAGGCCCTTCTACCTTCTTCTCCTCTGTTAAAGTCCTCGACTTGAGTCAGCATCATCAACATCCTCCCGAGTATCTGTCTGTTGCAAATAGGTGGCATGCACGGCAAGTAGGGCACAATGCACGAGTACATTGAAGCCAACACCACTACCCTTGGCCTGCAGGACGTGGCCATAGTCCGCCCGACCTTTTGCCAATACCCCTTGGCAGTACCGAAGTCCGTCAGTAACCAAAGCTTGACAAGAGCCTACAGGACTCACCTAATCTGAGGTTCTGGAGGATATTTTTCACCCTTCTGTGCATGAAAGAAGGAAGACAATGTTTAGCATACCAGAGACAGTGGAATCAAAGACTGCTGCACTCACCCAAGTCTCTAAGACCTCTAGAACTCAGCCATATCTGAGACCAGCCTATGGCAACAATGTGTCGAGCCCTATACCCTCCCCTGCCCCACCAAATATTAGGCACCCACAGGGAATGTGGCCCTCTAGAGAACAAACGTGGACTCCTAGAGACCCAGAGCCGCTCGAGAATGACTCTAGCAATAGCAGCCAGGTGCATGCTCATTTCCTGTGGAGGTGTTGAGAGGATAGTGCAGAGAGGGGGGATCATGGAAGAAGGCAAACAAGGCCTCATGGAGAACAATCGCAGCCATCTAGGGACCCAGAACTGCCTGGAGACGATTCCCTAGATGATAGTGACAAAGCATATGGCCGTTGGCCACGTAGATGTCAAAAGGATAGTCCAGGAAAGGGGGATCAGGCAAGAAGGCAGTCAGCAGAAGCAACAATGGTTAGAAGTAAAGAGGAGGCTTACTTCGATGCTAAACTCCACCCTGGGATTGTTCCTGAATGGGATGGAGACCCTGATGCCCTATCTCAGTGGTTAATGAAGATAAACCTCATAAGGTAGAAGACAAACACTTTCCACTACATCACATGACCATGACATTGTCACAGTCATAGCGCAAAAATTTTCATTGTCAAAAATTTTTTTGAAAAAAAATTGTATTCTGCTATAGAAGATGGCAATTTTTTTGAAAAAAATAATTGTGCTATACTATACAATATGAGCCCT
>QLPG01050789.1:0-11120 GCA_003314385.1 Gomphus sp. MG54 | reverse complement strand
TGCATAGTGTTTCTTCAGCAGATACAGACAAGGTCAAGCTCAGCTCCATGATGTCACACCGAACACACATCACAGTCCCGATCTCTAACCTGGCATCTCCCAAACACCTTTCTATCGAAAATAATAGAAAAATGATGCCCATCTTTCCTCCTACATTGGCTCCTGAATCAATAAATGGTTTGGAAGAGGTTGGTGTGGCAACATCTACTACTGTCTCCCATGCAGAGCGAGCAAAGATTTTAGCAAATTCTGTGCGGGCATCCCGCCTTAACCAGCCCGTGAATACTGAGTTTACAGAGCTATCTCGGGGGTTTGAGCTTAGTCCGCAGAAGCATGACAGAGCACACACCAAGTTCATTCGGTTAGTTCACGGATTATGAGCTCCTTCCCAAAGCATGCAATGATTCTTTATTTTCTATTCTTCATAGAGGCGGTCTTGCAGAACGTGCCCAACACCTACTTCTCCGATCCACCACAAACTTTTCATTGTGGCAAGCTGGACTTGTTAAGCAACTTCAAGAAGCCAAACCCACGAAGGCAGACATTCGTCTCCGCATTTCATCCATCATCTCGTTCACCAACACTACTACGCAGTACTTTTCGGACGGATACCCTCGCACTGCTGTTGCGAAGTGTACTGAAGTTCTTGAAGGTACCCCAGGGGAGAACGAAAGCCAATTCCAAGAAGGAACCGTTGTATTTTTGTTTACGAATCACGAGAGGGTCAGTTCGGCGGTAAATTTCCAAGAGGGCAAAGAAGTATGCGTATGGCGGCCATGGCAAGAGATTGAACATTCGGAGGTGTTCGACCGATTGCACTTCATGGCCCCGACCCCACAAGTGAGATTGTCCTCAAGTACCACATTGCCTAGTGTAGGCAGGAAGGCTGCATTGTTATGCTCGAGATTTCTCGTTTTGGCTTGACGGTCGGCTTGGACTTTGCCTCGAAATAGAACACTAAAACTTGTGCTATCAGTTGTACTCACTCCTATTGTTACTTAACCAGGTTTTTTTGATATCCATGGCTATGCCCGTCGACCCAAGCAGCGATGTATATGGTTCTGTTTGTAAACTCCTTGTACACGAGGCTCGACAATAGCGGGATCTGGTGCTAAACGGCAGTAAGCTGCAATACTCGTCCTTAGAATACCTCAATCACGTTGATTCTCAAACTCTGCCATCTAGGAGGATTGAATCCTCAGCTGACTCAAAACACGAACTGAAACAAGATGTTACCGAAAACTGTGCCCCAAGTGAAAAAGATTTCAGGGAGTCATTTGATTCCATTTCAGTTAGTGAAATACGTCGGTGTGGCATCTTGAAGTTCACATGTCATGCTTGCTTCAATGACACCTGTGTTGGCCAGGCGATTTTGAGTGTGTGAGATGGTAAGCCATGTTAGACCGTCTCAACTTTTGCCCCCACAAAAAGCTGACTCGATCATACAAAGTTTGCTAGCTGAACAACACCAGAGGGCTGAGCAACTTTTGAATTCAAGGAATCTCTTCGTCCATCATCTCATTTACGAGTTGGCTGTTTGATTGTTGAGTTTTGAGTTTTATTTTTATTTTTATTTTTTTCCCAAGTCATCGTCTTTTGGGGCGCACCTTAGGTATGGCGGATCATACAGTGTTTTTATTTGTATACTATTCCACTCATCTTTCTCGTTCTATCTCTGCGTTGCTCTTCGGGCAAAGCCCAGGGCGTTATCCGTGCCTGGTTTAAGCGGGGTGGTGGATTTCGCGTTTTGGTGGCCCTGGTTTCTTTCGCGTGTTCTCTCCGTCTCTTGGCTGGCAGGGTCTTCCTGGTGACTCGTTCTCCTTTTTTTTTTCATTTCGGTCCCTCTGCTCGATCTCTGCGTTCTGCCTTTGGTCCTCCTACTTCGGCAAATCAGGTCCTCGTATCTCATCTCCCTCAAACCTTGCTTTCTCTAGCATCTTCTCTTCCCTCGTCCCTCCTTCCTACCTTCTCCTCCTTACTCTGCTTCCGTCTGCTTTATTGTTAGGTCTCCGAACGAGCTCGTGAATCGGTGTGTCATGGATGTGTTTGAACTGGGCCGGAATCGCATTGGATCTGGTGATTGTTAAGTATGATTATCTAGCTTCCAGTTCAGATGACTGACAAGGCCCTTGCATCGATGATACAACCTCGTAGATCGCTTATCTCAAAACCCCGGTCTTTTGTTGAACTCTTGTAACAAACGCTGCGTGGTTTTTTGTTGTCCACTTTTGATCCTCTTTCTTATTTGGTTGCTTGGGTCAATGTCAGACATAACTCCTCTCTTAGTTTCTGTTTTGAGATCAACGACAATTTTACCTCATCACAATCGACTCCCACAGTACTGGCAAAGATCCTCAAAGGAGGACAAAATGTTCGTTTTATCATTCGTGACTACTGATGACGTGGCCAGTATACAGTTCAACAAATTTATATGAATACCTCTTGCAGAGTCTCGATATGTTTCTTCGATCTGCATTAGTTTGGGGTTACTTTGTTCCCTCTACACCGATAAATCCATAAGCTACTTTCCAACACTCAACTCAAGACGTTACCAAAACAACCATGGAGTGCTCCTGCCCACTTCTGTAATTCACGAGCTAAAGAAAGAACCTAAGTCCAAATAGATTTCAATGACCGTCTGATAGTGAAAAAAGATCGTGTTCCCCAGTCTAATCTCCGTTGAGATAATACTGCATAATCAATGATCGTATTGGTACATGGCATGCATCGTGAAAAGGGTATGAATAAATATAAACCCTATGCAAGATGTAATGTGGATTGACTGGACCGTGAATAAAAAAATCACGAAACTAGCACAAGAAAACAACTACCGCAAGACGCAAAATAGATGTTGTGACAATAATGGCACACGTCGACGATTTGACCTGGACAAAGAAAGGTAGAAGGGTTTTCGTTTACAAAACTCTCCCATCCCTTCGAATATCCCACGGCCTCTCTGGGTCAACTTTTTCTGGATAGCGTGCAACATTCGCAAGATACTGCGCAGAAGGCGGGAGATGGAAGTACCGTCCCCTGGCAACATCATCCCCGCCTGACATCCGTCGCGGACGACGAGAATGCCCCGAGCCAGAATTTGAACTGGAGGTGAAGGTGGTTATGGTAGCAGCACGCTTCCTCGGTGTTTTGTTAATGTACGGATGATGCACCTGGCCCATTCCTTCTCCCAAAGGTGAAGGTGCATCGATGGTTTGAGAAGTGGATGAAACTTCAACTCCTTGGAGGCGAGCCAAATCTCGGTCGAGCTGGTCCATAGGTAAACGCACGAAAGGAGCCGGCGACGTGTGCCGTCGTGGTGGAGGATTTTCAGGGTCAGGGTCAGGATCAGATGGTGTACGCGCATCTGTGCCGGTAGGTCCATACGAATGCGAGAGATTAGGATGGTGACGTGGCACGACGGCCTGGTAAGGGAAAGGGAAAATGGCTACCCTTCGCAGAGGGTCAGCAGTACCTGAAATATCATCGGTAACACGCGAGGGCCCCTCCATCTCGGGTTCCATGAGATCCACCTTCATGCCTGTGTCGAGCCGAACGGCGTAACGCCGTCGCCATCGCCAAAAGAACCACGCACAAACAGAAATGAGGGAGGTAAGGGCGAAAGAACCAAGGACGGAGGCAGCAATGGTCCCGGATGGTGAAATTGCATCGGACGAAGTAGATAAGGAGCTAGTTGGAGATACTGTGGAGGCGGAGGACGTGGCGACAGGGATAGGAGTCTGTTGTGAAACACCCTGTTGCGCTACGATTGAGAGACCACTTTGTTGGGCTTCAGTGAAATTCCTGGCACAAAATGATGCATAAGGGGTTCGCGACACCATCACGTTGTTTGTACTCACCAATGGTTGCTCAAGCTTTTTGGGACGATCGATGCCCATGGTGAGATCGCAGAATCACTCAGTTGAGACGGAATGTCAGAGACGCTGAAAATGACGTGAGCGGTGGGAATGATCATGACGACGTAAAGAAAATCGATGATCACCTAGAGACATGACATCCTGAATTGTTGAAAAATTGACCGTAGCTGGGTTTGATACCAGTATCAATGTTCTGAAACGATTTGGTCAGGCCTAAATGCAGCGGGAGATATTCATGTGACTGACGGTGTCACTGTGGCCCTGACAAACCCAGCAGGCAGACAGAAGCTAGGAGAAATATTGTACTAAGGTAGTCGGTTACAAAAACACCACGTACTGCATAAGTCGCCCAGGTACAGCAACAATTTTGTGCAGTATTCGTAGATGGACACGACAAATTGCCCGTTACAGTGCCAAGCTTTATTGCAGGCCCCTGGGTGCAAAGCTGCTCAACCTGCTGACCTACAAACACACACGTTGAGAATGAAACGAATCATGTAGTAATGAACATACATGGATCAAGGTCCTGCGCGTTAACCATCCATGGATTAAAGCTCGTAGTACATCGAGAAGGTGGTGATCGTTTGAATCTGAAAGGGATATCAGTTTTGGCCATCCGGCCTGTTCAACAGCTGGCCACAAAGGAATGGTGAAGAGAGAGAGGTTGAGATTGTGGGGGGGTATAGAAGGGTATCAGAGAAGAAGACTTACTGACATCAGCTATACAATCACATCAACTACTTGCTAGCGAGATTAAGCGCGGAGTCTAAATTTATGCTTCTCTTCGACTTGGTAATAAGCTTTAGTTACTGTATTCGTAGACTTCATCGCTTCCAATTTCCGCCAACGACTACTGTGCACGTTGTGGAGAGTCACAAACAAACACCTTGGGGAGCTGGAAACGTAGTAGCTGTCTCGAATGCACCCGTACACAGAATCACTCACACGATACCGTGTCTGTGGGGTGTGCTATACTCTCCTATTGAACCTTCAAAAAGTGTGATTGAGCCACTTTGAGTTCACCCACTGGCTGCTTGCGTCCAGGTTCCCAGACTCCCTGGAACTGTCCTCAGGCATGGACAGAAGCATATATGTCACAGAACCATAGTCCCATGACCGTTACCAAACACAATTATACCAGACAAAAAGCCATGAGCATCGAAGAAGTCAATGATTGTCATCTATTGTATTGGGATAGTTCGGAAATTCCAACATCACAGGGTAATTGGACTGCCTAAGGAAAATGGACAGCCACGACCACCATAAATTGCTGCAAATGTCGCTTAGATCACTCAATTTGTCTCACGGTTTCTTTTGTGATTAGGACGCCTGTATATCTTTCGTTTTTCTTGTAGCTGTTGCCTTGATCGTACCAGCTGCCTAGACGATTATATTTAATACCACTGTTCAGCTATCTTGTCTCGGTAAACATTAGGACCGGTCCTGATACATCGCGATTTTTAGAAGAATCTGATAGATTTTCAACATTGGGTATATTCGGCCCATTAGTTGCTAGGTGATGTGATGATTTGGAGAACTAAGCTGTGTGAGTGACATCTTTGCCTTTTCTTCGTCAAATCTTGTTCGTGGCCATGCAAATATTTATTCAATATTCATACTATTGTGTATTGTCCCTCCAGGCGGTCCAATATTCATGAGGTTTCACAATGGTATCTTTCTCGTCTGTATTGTCGCGTGTGCGGTGTCGAAATCCAAAGCACAAATGATTGTATCTTGTATCCTGGCAGGTATGTAGCTTTATGGCACATTTTTACCTCTTATATACTTCTTCCAAGTTTACTATTGGCACCGCTCCCCCGTCGATTGGTGGTGTATAAAGCATTAAACTTTTCTCGAAAACTCTCTGGCATGGGTCCCACTCAATTCGGCCATAGCGTCAAAGCAAACATATCTCTTCCTCACGAGGGTTGTAATTTCGTTTTCGCTAGCAACATTCGTGTACCTCCCTAATACTCGCAAACTTTTCTCATTTCAACGCCCTCACATCAGAAATTAACCACATACTACGCCATATATTTTCTTTGCGAAGTCTCACAAGTCCTACTTGTCGTCTCCTTTAACGCCTCAAGTAACCCCGGAAGTAAAGGACATTTCTTTGGTTCGACATCATTCGACTTGGTTGTAACGATTTGAAGTTGTTTGAGTTACTCTACCGACCGGAACTGAGGTGCATGGCTCGTGACTGACAAATGGTATATATGGATACCTGGTGATCACCATCGGGCAGAAATATCTCCCTTCTGTTCTTATCTATTGCATTGCATTGCCTTGCTTCTTTTGTTGCTTCCAGAATACAGATGGAAATAGACCGCTGGTACGCTTGCCTTGGTTGCAGTGCAGGAGCTTAAGACCCTGAAATTTGAGTGAGATTATTCATTCATCTGTCATGCCTTTGATATAAGAAACATTGCACCCAAAATCTAGAAAAAGGGAATATAGTAATAGGAGCATTGACACACCGAATGGTTCGCCAGCGACTAACACCTCGTTGAATGACTCGGTAAAATCTCGGCTTAATCTCACCGGATCCTGCTTCACGAAGGTGTTCTGAAAATGGTGGACCAGGTTGGGAGTCACCGCAAGGACCAGAAGGTCACCAGGTGAAATCATGTGTCACTCCTCGGAGTGCGCGAATAACGCTCCGTTGATATAATAAGTGTGACTATAGACAACCATCGTGACGCATGGCTGTCAAGACAGACATGCTCTCTCGCATTTTGCTTGCAGTTGCAGTTACGGTTCCTTTACTTGTACAGGCATTGAACAATGGTGTTGCAAAGTTGCCGGGTGAGGAAGTCATATTGTTCAACACGAATTGCCCATTGATGTCGATCTCATCGTTCAGTGATGGGCTACAATGGTACTAGTGTTCTTTAGTTGTTCTTTCTGAAGTGAAGCTGTTGGTGACGTAGTCAACATGGGAAGCTTGGAATGTCTATCAGGTTCGTAAGAGATGCATTAGGTTTACCAACTGAGAACCACATTCAATGTCAGTGTAACCTTGATGAACCCCTGGCGTTACAAACTGCGGGCCTGATGAAAAGCCTCGGATTAATTGTACGTATTCATTGTGTCACATGGAGACCTTCTACAAAGAGGAAAACAGGACGTTGGCTACGAGCATTATAACCTTGATGACTGTTGGGCAGAGAAGAATAGGAGTGCTGAGGGTTTACTGGTGGCCGGTAAGCGTTTACCTACTCTCGATCTGTGATCAAACCATTCATAAATATTTCAGATCCCATCAAATTTCCCTCGGGACTCAAACATTTCACATCTCAACTGCATACCCTAGGATTGTACGTCACTCATTTCTATAAATCAACCTTGACTTATCAACTTCACTATACAGGAATGCGGGAATTGTGAGTGCAAGCTATGATAGTTATCCTTTCTTTTGCTAACCATGGGGTATTATACTATAGTACTCAGATTCCGGATGGCTTACTTGTACTCGAAATTTTGGATTGGTAGGTTCTTGGAGTTAATGATGTCTTTTTGTAGGCGCAGGTTACCCAGGATCGTTTCAACACGAAGTGAGGTAATAAAGACTTTATCTTACCTCCTTGATTCATCTTAACGCTCCTTAGTGATGTCGAGCAGTTCCTCGACTGGGGTTTTGATTATCTCAAGTTCGTCCTTTTTGTTTCTACATCTCCCATGAAAGTCAAATTTTGCTTAGATTCGATAACTGCGCAAGTCAGCATCATGGCATGCATTTGAAGCATATAATTTCTAACGACAAATAATCATAACAGTACCATATGACGACATAATTCGCCAAGGCGTGGTTGGAAGTACGCGGTTTCGAGTGAGACAACTTCAGGCAATATCTAACGAATAGTATAGAATTCCAAAGGATGGCAGATGCCATCGCTACGGTCCACACGAGCAGGGGAGGATCGCCCATGATTTTCTCCCTTTGCCAATGGGGTTGGGTACGCGAATTTCGTAGTATCCATTGGGTATGATATTCAAAATAACCTTCGCATCTTTGATCCTCAGAATCAAGTTTGGCTTTGGGGTAAACAGTTTGGACATAGCTGGAGGGTTCGTCCCATATATCCTTCTTGTGCCGCTTATCATAACACAGTCCTTCATACTCAACAGGTCACAGGAGACATTTGTTAGCATCGATGAACTTGAAGCGTTATGACATCTGATTTATTCACACCTCCCTTATTCTCTTCCTATAGCTGCGCACTGGGATTCTCTGGCTGCGATCATCAATTTCAATTCCTTCATCACCTCGTCTACCGACTTCTATGGTCACAACGATATGGACATGGTAAGTACCAGAGTGGGCTCAAAGTTCCCAATCTCATCCGTCTCACTAGTTACAACTGTGAGAAACATGTGATTTATCTGTATGGACAAGGCTTGAATGCGACCCTGTTTCCAACAGCGGCAATGGAGGCCTCACACATGAAGAGTCCAAGCAAGTCACTCCGTCTTTTCTCAGACTGACACGTGTATCAATTGATACTGGCGCTTTACTCAGGTCGCATTTCACCGCATGGGCACTAATGAAGAGTCCTCTCCTGATCGGCACCAATGTCGGTGTTTCATTACAACATGGTGTCACGTAATCTAAACCGGTCCTCATAGCTATCAGCCATTACCCCTGGTGTTCTTTCCATTTTGAAGAACGAGGAGATCATCGCTATCAACCAAGATCCGGTGGTGGGGACATCTATCTCGCCCTTCCGATGGGGTATCAACGTAGGCGCTCACCAGGCATGATTGCTTACCCAATGTAGTGACTGAACTCGTGAACAGCCAAATTTTGTGAGCAATAGCTCGTTCCCAGCGCAGTATTGGAGCGGAGACAGTCAAAATGGCACTGGTATGACACCTTTTCGCACAATTCATGACTACTGAAAAGTTATCGAGTAGTTTTTATGCTCGTACGTATCTGTCAGGCTTCTATGTGCCGTTTTGAAATGCCTGGACCATTAAACTTGCACCATAGCTCAACACCCTGAATCAATCTGCGGAGATGTTCTTCAACCTTACTGAATCACCCTGGATCAGAGCCGGCCGTCAATACTCAGTCCGCGTACGTCTCATTATAGATTGCAAAGCTGGCGTTTTAAACTATTGTCATGCATGTTAGGATCTCTGGACGCATACAGACAATGGAACAGCCGTGCGAAACTTCACGACGAATCTTCCGGCGCACGGCGTAGCAGCATTGCTGCTTAAGGACGCAGGGGACGAGCCAACAGGGCTTCCCCCTTGTGTGATTGAATGGCAGTGCACAGACCAGAACGGTACTCATGTGGGTAGCTAAATATAGCGAACCAGACATCCATGGAAATTTTAAATTTGGAACTGAAACGCGTTTTTTTCTTATTTGCGTGTATAGGTAGGCCCAACGCGCGCGAGGCCGAAAGCTAAAGAAGAAGAAGACGTAGAAGAGGATGCACGGATGACGGGAGAAGCGAAATCGGACATGTTGGGCTCGGGAGCCGAGATGCCTGTACATGCAGTGGTGAATGCACAAGGTGTGCTTTTGGATGAATATACCATGTCTGGTGAGGTCCAAGAACCGGGGAGCGTTGAAGAAGCAGATGGTCGAGGGGTGGCAAGCCCGACCCGGCTCTCCTCGTGATGGTGCGGGGAGTTGAGGCAGGGTGGGGCGAGCCGAGGCAAAGATGCGGCTAGGTGACGACATCGGTTGTGGGGAAAGAATGGTGAAAGTGGAGTGGGAAGTGAATGAATGAGGCTGGAGAATCATAAGTGAGATGGAGCGTCATAGGTGAGGCTGGCTGGCCAGTTCCTCATCTCGTTTTTTTTACTGGCTTCGGTCAACGATGTATCGACGGGCATTATCATTATCCATGCACATATTACTTATACAAGTAATATATATAAACTTTTTATGCGCTCGGTCCAAGATCTGGATCAGTCAGAACAGGTATAATCAATAAACTTCTAAATAGCGGTGTTAATCTTGGAGTCTGGTGACACAGCTGTGGCATAGATATATTCTATGATTTTTGTGTGTAGATGTTAAAGACTAATACGAGCTACTCAGTGTTTGAACGCGTCAAATGTTTTCACTTTGATTTACGGGGCGAAACTAGCGATAGTTGCCGAAATTTGGTCACATGTCACCGGGCAACGCGGCTTGTCATTTCAAACATCATTACACTGTACTAGCCTTTGATGCCTCTGTCGGATGATGATGATAAAAACTGAGTAACGAGCGCAGCGCTTCCGGGACGGTTACGGACATAACCGTATTCCTAAGCGACATGATATGTCAGGATTTTGTTTCTAATGTGTGCAGAACCGGTGATTCATCTTTCCTTTAGAGTAGAATAAAAAGATAGATACTTATAACGAAACATCTCAGTCCTGATGTTCTCTAACTTCATAGTTAGTATTTTTCTAGGTACTTATTATAATAATATTCGAGTCCCGATATCAGACTGAGATTGTTTTCTAGTGTCTGCATTAATCATAACTTAATAGCCTCTACCTCTACCAAGACAACCATCAGTACATTACAGTAACAACAACAAAGTGTTAGCAGCAATCTCTACTGAGTTGGGAAAAATATTTCACCATGGGAAAGTAAACATATGCAGAAGAGGAAATTGGGGCAAGGGAATATGTAAAATAAAAGTTACAAAGTGTTGAATGTAACTCCTAATCCTGTTCATTCTATGGGCACTTATTATGTAAGCAGATGCATCATTAATCCCTGGAGACTGGGAATCTTCTCTTTAACAGAGCATTCACCATCTGTACTCCAGTGACTCTGCTCATTCTTTGACAGTCTAAGTCTCAGAATTGTCCACCAATACAAAGTGATTACCCAGTTGCCAGGACAGGGGTTAAAACTTTTGTCTCTATAAGACTAAGGTTTGGGTATGGATCTTGACAGAGTTAAGATATGCTGGTAGACTTGTGGTTGAGGAAACCATTTTTTTGACAAAAAGTGAAGAGAACCTTATAGGAGGTCTTAGTCAGCTAGTACTCTGTATATTGTCATTTCTAAATCTAACTAGTTTAATCTTAAAATGAGATCCTTTGATTAAAATACCTTCTGGAATAAGATCCTTGTATACCATTGCAAGGAATATTCTTTTTTAATTTATTAACAAAAAAAAAAGCCAAAAAAAAAAGCCAAAAAAAGGGTTTGATTATTTTAGAATCAAGTAAAAATGAATGAGGGTAAATAGAAACACCACTAACATACCTTTAGGATTCTACCAA
>QLPG01050762.1:0-15157 GCA_003314385.1 Gomphus sp. MG54 | reverse complement strand
ACGAATCTTAATATTCGTGCTGCGCGTTCTCAGATCATATGCAGCTGTTGTACAATGAATTGCTACATAATATTACAATGACGTCGGCTAATTCATCAATCTCCCAACATTTTCCAAGTTCCTTTTTCAGTTTCCCTGTTTCATAAATGGAAACCTACAACTCATCCATATTCTAGGACCTCGACCACTTGCACCTCAGCCTTGTATCAGCAATTCCATCCCTGTTCGAATATTTGATTTACCATATCGAAATATAATCAGCGCCACCCGTACCACCCTCAACAGACACTATCAAATCCCATGCCCTTTTTCAATCTGAAATATGTTTTTTCTACTTCCCCCCTCAAACCCATCAATTCTCGTACCAAAATTAAGTCTATAGAAGACCTTGTCAAGGTTGTCGGACTGGCTGTTCCACTACGTGATGTTGTTGTCTAACGAGTCCTGTGTTGACCTTTCCTTAGTCTTTTCAAGACCATAACAATCCTTCGGCCATTTCTCGCTTCAAGTGTCTTTATATGACTTCATCATCATTTCTGTCAATCACTCAAGACGGATGGCTACTGGCACAGCAACATGATTTATATCAATCAGCCAACTTTCATATCCGAGAACTATCTCACGATATTGGTTTAAAATGACTTGTAGTCATGCCCTAGAACTACCATCCCATCCCAACCTCCTATTTCCATTATTCACTCGGCATGCAAGGGCTCATGTGTGATGCGGCGCGGCGTTCCGGGGGTTATCGAAAATATTTGACATAGCTCAAGTCAATTATTGATCATGTTACAGGGGCAGCGCTAGTGGCAGTGCGTGCGTGATTTATCCACCTTCCCACCCTATTCAACATATTTCTGCCCCAACGGCACCGACGACATCAATACACCATGGCCACCGCGCAGCATCCTCAAGCTTCATCTCACGAGAGCATGAACATTCACATCGAACATTCCTAATACACGGATATAAATCATCCTCTTTGCTGGAACATAACAGGCCAACACACGTTCTAATTCAAACCGGATTGTTCCCATTCTTATGTTTCCAAAACTCCGCCAACTTTCATGTCATGCTCAAGGTTATCGAGAAAGTCAAGTTCTAAAACAAACAAAATTTATTCCAGCCTTGGTTTACCATTCCTGTTTTTGAAAACGCCGCCAAATGCTGGCTGTGTTCAAAGCTGGGGAAAATGCCAATATCTGATGTGTGTTGTTTAATAGTGCTGTTGCCCATATCACTGCTGTCGTCCCGCGAGTATCGTGGCAGCTGTGTCGTTGCTTCAAGAAAAGGGGTGTCTGAGTTTATCGGATGTCCAGGCCCTGTCACTCGATGAAATTCCTTATCTGATTCCTGTGCCATACCAGGGATGGCGCATTGTTCATAACCCTAATCGCTTCCTGGATATCACTTCACTATAAAACTAGGAAAATTAGTAACAATAATAACAATACAAGGAATCACATCCCATCCTCAGTTTCACTCCTCTAATCTCTCAACCTCTAATCTCTCAATAAATACATGAGATTAATGGCATTATCATATAATATAAAAAATAAGTTACACCTGAAACCTTATTTAAATATACCTGAGGCCACGAGCACTGAGAACTCTGTTGTCTTATATAGCGGTCGCATTTGAATAGAATAATTTACATCAATGTAATTCTGGCAAAATAAAGAAGGGTGAATTATCAATTTCCTACCATTTACTAGGACTCCTTCAAAATTATAAGTAATTTGTCAATATTTACAATAAAATATCAAGGTAGATTTTCCCATGCAAAACGAACCAATATATATAACTCTTTCATGATTTTCTTAATCAGAACAATCTATTCATTCCCGCTGCGTAGAAAATCTAGAAAACAAGAATGTAATGATTCCACTCGGTTTAGATACGTTCCTAACATCAAAAAATACATTACAATTATTGCTTGAGCGGGATTTGAACCCACGACCTGAGACGATACAATAGCCCGGAAATACATGAAGAATCTCACGCTCTACCAGCTGAGCTACCAAGGCATTAGTTTTTTTGGCCACCGTTATCTCTTAGTTCATCTCTTCCCCTCAAGTTGAAAAAATGGCTTTCCAAATTCTGTATGGCATCAGAAAATAAATCATCAATTATTGGTTACAATCTAAGCCATTAGTATTGGTATTGAAGGTCACTGACATCTTCGGACCCGGAGATTCTCCATTTTACCATTATCTGAATCCTAAGGGTCTCAAATGTATATACATTTCTACCGTTGAGTAATTTCATCTGTACTATTTGGCTCTTTCAAAAGATGTAATAGATGAAATTTCTCAGCACACCTAGTCCTAATAAGTTCACTCACTCTTTTCATCAATCCCTCGCAACGACTTTCCTCTCATGCAGTGACATAATTCTCCTCACCGAGTAAAGGATATACTCTTTACATTCTAGGTTACTTGATCAGTTGTAATGAATTACACCCACACCGATCATATGACCAACACCCATTTGAAGAAGATCGCTCCGGCACCCATAGCAAAAAATATTGTTTTATCTCCTTCTCTCACCCTCCGACATGGTCCGTCAGTTGTGCGCTCATCAATTACAGCCTACCGCCACCATCATTATCTAATTTCTCATCAATATCATGCACTCCGTTTGTATTCAAGAGGAAAGAATTTAATTATCGGTATGCATTATCACAAGCATTTAAAAGAAGAGGTCATCGGGGGAATCCAACTCGGTTGCGAATTCATGATGTAGTATGAAGCTGTGCAAAGGCTTGTGAAGGACGCACGACCTAAAAATCGTGTATTTTCCACTGTATGTGAGCTAATGTTGGTCTTCCGAGTTGTTTCCTGTTCATTAACATGCAAGTTGAACAATGTTGGGTCACGGGACTTAGATGAAAAACATGAATCACATCACGATTAGACCAATGCCAGTCTGTTTCGCATGCTGCGGCCACTGTCTGGGGTCCCGCGAAAGAAGAAGTAGTGGCAGTATATGTAGAGGAGGATGTAGGTCTGGGACCGAAGGCGGAGGGTGTTGCAGACGTGTACCCACATCCAGCAAACAGAGAGGCATCAACCAATTTGCAATTTGCTGTGTTCAGGCAGTTGGCTCATAGAACTGCTGGCTAGGTGGGCTGATATGGTGATCTGATTTTATTACAATGAAATCGAGCATAAACATTTCAATCTGCGGGGAAAATAGAGTGAAACTCACTCATCACACATCGACTGCTTCCTACTCCTAGTCCTATGCTCGTGAAATAGCACTACGTAGGACTGATGCTAAGTTGACAAAACCAACATTGAACCTTGAGGGGAGTAGTCGAACATATTTCTTCATAAATGATGGTGGTTCTCACTATCGGCGGGGGATTCCGGCTGATAGCTCGGTCGACAGAGTATATAGGCTACTATCGGAGTTTCAAAACACAATAAGCGAGCCTCGAACTTTCAAACACTCGTCCATCCCTCTTTCTTTTCCAAAGTTATCTCTCTCTTTTAAATTTAATTGCGATTTTAGCACAACTCACCCGGTTGCCTTGATTCAGGGTGTCGAGCTGCGCCAATGAGATTGCGAATCTTGATGCTGGCCTGCCTGACCATTGCTCTCCGATACAAGACCCACTATCCGCTCACCGCTTGGTAGAATAGTCGTACTATAGTCCTGAATCACGTCATAGAAGAGGTTTGCCTGGTAGGACGTCTTGTCTATAGAATATTCTGATCCTATATCAACTATTGTCCGAATTATCAATTCACTGGTTCTTCATACTCTAGATTATCGCCCTATTCCTTCGCTGTGTTGAGCTGGTATTCCCCCCATGTCATACTTACCTGACCAAGTACCCTCTTTCTACTTCTCACATCTACCCACCACCCAACATCCCTGCAATGTCACTAAGACTGCGGATGTGAACTGAGAGGGAGAAGACAAGAACCCGGAAGGCTCAGTGTGACACCCGCCGCAGCAAATCCAAAATATTCAGTCCATCTGACTGAAATACCAGAAGGTCCTTGACTTCTGCTTCACCTTCGTGCATTTCCACACAGCATTGCCCTTCCGGATTCATAAAGAAGTACGGGATCCCTTCTTCTTTCGCTTTCCAAGAGGCACAATTTTGCGCGATTGCCGAAGTCCTTGAGCGAGTATGCTATTATCGACTCGAGTCGGATGATGACATTGTGCCTTTAAACCAAGCCTACGCAGTCCTGTTTCACAATTACAGGACTAGGGATAGGAAGCGGTCGATGGGTGATGAGTGAGTGTCACTTTATTTTTCCCGCAGATTGAGTGAAATTTTTATGCGTGATTTTATTGTTCTAAGATCAGATCACCTTGTGAGCCCACATAGCCGGCGGTCTTATGAAAGAACTGCCTGAACACGGAAAATTTCACATTGGGTGCTACCTCTCTGTTTCCTGCATGTGGGTGCAAGTCTGAATCGCCTTCCGCTGACGTTCCCAGATCTACATCCTCCTCCATATCTGCTGCCACCGCTTGTTCTTTCATGGGGCCCCAGACTGTGGCCTCAGCATGCAAAACAGATTGACTTCGTCTAATTCATATTCCTTTCGATGTTATTCATGTGTATCATCAAACTGTTCGATCTGCATATTGGTGAACAGGAAACAACTTGTAAGACAAACGTGAGCTCATGATCAGTGGAAAAACTAAAGACACCCATGAATATGGCACACCACAATATCGTGACTGATATGGACCTCCCCGATGACTTTTAAATGCTTGTGGCTTTTATACTGAATACCAATAATTAAATGCTTTCCCCCTGATACAAGCAGAGGGCATGATAAGGATGAGAAAAGGCGATAATGATGGTAGAGGTAGACTGAAGTTGACAAGCGAAAAACGAACGGCCGTCGGAGGGCGAGTGAAGAGGAGGAAAATATTTTCTGCTATGGGTGCCAGAGCGATATTCTTAACACGGGTGTTATATCATCGGCGTGGATAGAATTTACCACAGATGATCAAGTAACTTAGTATCATCACCACATGTTGTTGTAAAAATAGGCTACACTTGACACAATGTTTTGGAACCCGAGAAGCTGTGACAAAACTGTAGGGTGCAAACATGCATCTCATCCCTGAGAGACCAATCTCAATATATTGTATTTTTATATCAATTTCAATGTCATTCTGTGCGCAATCCAATTCTAAAATTTTTGATTATAATTTTGTATTTTTACTCTCAATATTGAGAGAGTTATTGTGTATTTTGTAAGGTAGCGGACAAACGGTCTCCGCTAAGGTCACATGACTCAAATGTCTCATCCACCATTTTGCACAAGGATCTGGCAACATTGACAAAAAATGATTCTGAGACCACAGATCAATGGCATAGAGCTATATGTACATACTCTTGGTTTTACTTTTTGAAAAAAATCACTATTGCAAATGTAGTATATCAAAACTTTCAAACATCTTCCCAAAATTCATAATCACAGTTTTAAGCACTCTGACACTGCCAAAAAATTTTGGTCATAAAATTTTTGCGCTGACATAATCACCTATGTAAGGAAATATTCCATATATAGAAAGACATTCCCATGGATAAGGTAGAGGACATATTCAACTAAGGTCACATGACTCAAGTGTCATATCCATTATTTTGCACAAGGATCTGGCAACATGCCAGATACTATTTTAGCTGAGTTGGGCAAGGCAGCTGATATTATATAGTGTAGCTCAATCATTATTTCCAAGAAAAATTGCCATCATCTGTAGCAGAATACAAATTTTTTTTCAACAATGAAAATTTTTGCACCTGTGACCATGACTGTCACATCATGTGACCTTAGCAGAAACCGTTTGTCCGCTACCTTACTATACTCACACACGCTTATACATGCACCACATGACACACGTGGCCGGCTCCCTGGGAAGGGACCGGGAAGTTGACTCCATACCGAAGAGGATGTATAGGGGCTGGCTCAGGGATATATACAGGTGAAACAACACCCATGTATACCTTCCTCCTCAGTGGTTGACAACACTGAGGAGTTATATTCCATAGATCACTCTATTAATTCTCCAACCTACCACCTAAGTTGCTCATAATCTTATCAAAAACTTTGGTGTGAACCAAGGCAAGTCAAGTTCTCTGACAAGATGCAGGAGGACAACAAATTACACCTGCACAGGCTATTTTTACGGAGAACCCAATTAAGAAATTATACTCTGAAGATTCACATAATCTGTTATCACAAGAGTATTGCAATAAAGATTTAATGAAATCTCACATGGCCATGCAAAATGGCTTTATTGATTCTGATCCAGGTCATTTGTCCAAAGAGAATATTTAAGGGGGGTCTTGTCAGGCATCTCATTTATTATGTATAGAATTAATAGTTTAAGAGTGGTAAACTATTAGTTCTAGACTGGTTTAGGTTTATTTCCACTTTTCTATTTTTTATCTGACTTTAGTTTTTAAAGGGGTAGCTGTTAAGAATGCAGTTTTGAAGGCCTTGTAGATCACGAGCAGCTCCTTATCATGTATGTCGTAGTTCAGTTCTGGTGGTATGAACATTTGAGAGTGGAAAGCGATTGGATGTATGTCATTGTCTGTGGGGGAGACTGTTGATAAGATGGCTGCGAGGGTGTAGTCAGAGGCATCCATCTCAACAATGAGATGGGAACTGGGAATCCATTGGCTCAACACAGGGGCCATTGTAAAGGCTTTTTTGAGGGTTTCAAAAGATGTCCTACAGCTATTGGTGAAATTCCATGGCGTGTCTTTCCGTGTCAAATGGGTTAGCAGGATCATGATGTCTGAGTAATTGAAAATGAAGCATCTGTAGAAGTTTGTGAATCCGAGGAAGGACTGTATGTCTTTGACCTTGTGCAGTTCTGGCCAATCCTGAATTACTTTGATTTTGTCATTAGCCATGGTGAGGCCATTCGGAGACAGGATATATCCTAAGTATTCCATGGTGTCAGCGTGAAACTGGCATTTGTTAGCGCAGGCGTAGAGGTGATTTTTTCAGAGTCACTTCAGAACTTCGCATACATGTTTCCTATGTTCTTCGAGGTTGTCAGAGTATACTAAGATGTCATCCAAGTAGATGAGCACTGATATGTCGAGTAGGTTGGAGAAGATGTCGTTCATGAGGTGTTGGAAGGCTGCCGGGGAGTTGCTTAGTTCAAAGGGCATAACACACCATTCGAAGGATCCGTATCAGGTGCAAAAAGTGGTCTTCCATTTGTCGCCTTCTCGAATGTGGATGAGATGATAGACGTGTCACAGATCTATCTTTGTGAAGATCCTGGCCTTGCGGGGTCTGTCGAGTAGGTCTGAAATGTGGGGTAATGGGTACCAGTCCTTTTTCATGATTTTGTTGAGTCCTCTGAAGTCAACACATAGTCAGAGGGAACCGTCTTTTTTCCTGGCAAATAGGATGGGTGCTCTGCCTGGCAATCAGGATGGGCAGATAAAACCCATGGATATGTGTTCATCTATGAATTCTTGCAGTGATTTTAATTCGCTTTTGGACAGGGAGTAGATTGGGCCAAAGGGAGGAGAGGTTCCCTTGTCGAGCTCTATTCTTAAGTTGTAGGGCCAGTGTGGGGCCAAGGTGTTGGCTCGTTTTTTACTGAAGAGGTCCTTGAATTCATGGTATTTGTCTGGAACATTGGTTAGGTCTATGGGACCATCCTTATTCTTATCCAGATCAGAAAGGAGAAGCTGGAAGGTTTGGGTTCCTTCCATCTTAGAGATGCAGGTGAATGCTGCCATGTTGACCAGTGCAACCTTGGGTGTGATGAGCGTTTTCTTTGGAGGGTCAGAAGGATGTCATGTGGGGGCTATGGATTCCAGTGGTTTCAGGGGCTCAGATGGTGATGGAGTTCTGAATGATATACTACCCAATGCCCAGTCAATCAATGGATTGAAGCAGGTGAGTCAGTTGTGTCCTAGTACTACTGAGCAACTTGAGTCTAATGGAGTTACAAAGAAAGTTACGGAGTGTTGTTCCCCTTGGGGGAACTGGATCGGAGTTTGACGGTTTTGGGTATCAAAGAGTTTGAGGAGCCATCGAAGAGTCTCAGCGGGATTGATGTTATATCATAGTGCTGGAGGTTGTGTCTCAATACCAGTTCCAAATCAAGAAAGCAGTATGTTGACCCTGAGTCGATGAGGGTCTTTAGGCTGTGGCCTGGCAGGGAGTCAGATGTCAGGTGAACAGTCAGCAAATTAGGGCTTGAGAGGGCAGAAGTGTTGAGCCTAAGCTCCATTGGTGCATTGATGGTCATAATGTCTTCTGTGGTCAGGCCTGGGGTCTTCTTGGCTTTCCTTGTAGTTGTAGCAGTGTGTTCCATGGCAGCTGTGGAAGAGGGTTAATGGCATTCCTTTGCTATGTGACCTTCCTTGCCACAAAAAAAGCAGAGGTTGTTTTCAAGACAGCACTATCGTTCTTGCGAGGTGAGTTTCCCATCTCTGCCGAGTTTAGGCAAGTGTTGGTTATCTGACGTCTGGTTTGTTTCTGTGTCATTTTCTGATTTCTATTCCCAGTATCGGGTGTTGATGGACTGCGATAGAAGGTAAAGTTGTGTTAGGGAAGGAGGTTTCCCTACCCTAGATATCTCGTCCTTGATCCTTCTGGGGAGTTGCTTGTAATATTGGTGGCAGAGAGCCGAGTTGTCCCAGTGTGTGCGAGTGGCAAGATGATTGAATTCGACCATGTAGTTTGTGATGTGTTGGTCATCGTGCATGTGGAGTTTTTTGAGGTCAGTTTTGGCCTCTCCTTCTGGGTTGTGGGGGCCAAAATTGGTTTTCAGCTCGGAGACAAATTTGTTGTGGTTGTGGAACCAGGAGGGTTCATCATGGTTGGTGAGAGCTGGCTCAAACCAGTCCAGGACGGTCCCAGTCAGGTATGACAATGTATAGGTCACTTTGGAGCTATCAGAACTAAAGTCATCAGGGAAATCTCAGAAGATCAGATTGCATTGTATTAGAAAGGCTTGTAGCTTCCTTGGGTCAGACCCATCAAAGGGATCTGGGCTCTGGATTTGTGTGAGAGGGGTCGCTTTCTTGGAGGTGGAGAGGCTGTTTGCTAACAATGTGATTGCTCTGACGAGGTTTGTCACATTACTAGGGTGATCCAGGGGGGTCTGAGGTGTGGTGTTTTTGGAACCAATGGGTGGTGGGTTCCAAGAAATGGGTGCATGATGGAGGAAGGAGATGGTGAGGCTTCGTAGGAGTTGGGCCCGAGTCTCGCCTCTCATGACGATCAGGAGTGTGAGTATGAATATACTGTTAAGAACACATATCAGGTGCTTAGCTGGTGCTTCTAGGATTATTTTCAAGGATCCCAATAGGTCTCCAGGAGTCCTTGTTTCTGGAGTGTTTGGAAATTGGAGGTTGGTTCGGACAGGAGTGCGGAAGGAGGGAAGCACTAGGGCTTTGGACTGTTCATGGTATTTAGGTAGATTGTCAAGTGTCGGGTACTGATGGACTTCGGTACTGCCGAGGGGTGTTGTCAAAAGGTTGGGTAGACTATGGCCAAGTCCTGCAGGCCAAGAGTAGTGGCATTGGCTTCAATGCACTCGTGCATTGCGCCCTACTTGCCATGCATGCCACTGTATTTGCAACAGACAGGTACTTGGGGGGATGCTGAGGATGCCAGCCTGAGTTGAGGACTTAACAGAAGAGAAGAAGGTAGAAGGGCCTAAGCCTAGTTGATACCCAGAATGAGGAAATATGTACATGCATGTCCTACTTATATAGGTTAAGAAGCGACATGTGGAATAAGGAATGTGGAACAATAAGGTATGCAGAGCATGTGGTTATTGTCCACAGCGAGTAAAATTAGAATAAGGAATGTAAGACTGTCAGGATTCGGTGATGCCGAGATATTGGTTAAGTCCTGAAAACCGTTTCGGAGTAGCTAGGCTTCAATGTGCTCGTGTGTTGCACCCTGCTGTTCCATGCATGCCACTAATTTGGGTAGTGAGAGGAGCCTTGAGAGGATGCCGAGGGCATCGGCTCAAGCAAAGGACTTTAGAAATAGGAGGCGGACAAAGGGGTCCGAATCAATCGATATTCTGAGTGAGAAACTATCTACATACATCCTGCTACTTATATAGTTAAGAAGCAAGATGTGGAACAGGGTGGCATAAGGAATGGAGACAATAAGGTATGAGGTAACCACATGGAGGCATTGTCCACAGTGATCAGAAATAGAATAAGGAATGCAAGTGGAATTGGAATAATAGAGTATGGCTGAGAATAAGATAATGAAATGGTGGGTGGGAATAGAACAATAGAGGATGGCCCAAGATAAAACAATGGCAGTGGCCAGGACAATGAGTGGCCGTCATATTGTTCGGGGGAAACGGGTTAAGGAGTGGATAGGGGGTGATGGAACAATGAAGAGGGATGGATGAGAGGAGGGGTCTATATGATATACCGGGTGTACCGAGCTGAGGCCATGCGGTAGTGCAAGATGATGTGGGTAAGGGCCGGTTGGTCAGTATTACCGAGTGAGTCGGTACTCGGTGTTGCAGGCTTGACAAAGATGGTGATAGAACAATAAAGGATAGAATAATAGGACATGCCCTAGGATAGGACAATAGGAAATGCCTGATTATAAAACAAGGCTGTAGCCGAGGATAACACAAGGGCAGGAAGTCCCGAGGTGAGGCAGACCGAGGGGTGAGGAGTAGGCGTGGGATGGGAATGAGGAATGTGACCGATATGTATGTCTAGCCGAGAACAACTCATCGAGTGGTTCATACTTGGTTACTAATGGAGTATTTTAGTTGGTACTGCCGAGTTACCAGATCCTTGGTACATGTACTTGACAGACTAGTGTCTTATATATATGTATCTATCCTTATACTATCTTGTGCCGAGTAAAGACAAGGGGACGGGAAAAATACAAGAGGGCTAATGGGGGGCAAAAACAAGGGGCAAAGTATGCGTCGATCTTAAGTTTGTTTATATGTAGAACCTTGATTTCCGGAGTTGTGGAAAGTGTTAAGATCAGAAGTCATGGTTTTCCGATTGGGTCATGGAAAGTCTGTTTCAGGGAGTGGTCAGAGTCGGTTCATAACAGTAGCCTGCCACTTCGGTAGCAAGGTTAAGGTTCACTCTTCAGAATAAACCTTATTCAACAGGTCTTCAGACCCATTGTGTTGGCAGGGAAGGTCTAGAGACTCTTAACTATCACACACAGAGAGCAACAATGGCCTTTGGGACTTGTCAATATGGATGCTAAAGACGTGTATATAACAAAGTAACTACTAACCTTTGGGGCTTGTCAATATGGGTGCTAAAGACAAGGCCCAAAGGTGCACAATGGTGCGTCGTTATGGGCGCTTGTTTTAAGCGCCAGAGAACGCAAATGCAAAAGAGAACCAAAGATACAAGTGCAAAACACAAATGCAGGGGAATAAAATCATGACCCAATACATTGTTGAGTGTGGCTTCTGGTCTCTGGACCAGTTACCTAAGCAGACTTCGGTCCACTTATAAGAGTGCTGCTGGCACTTATTTAATCTTGTGGATTAATATGGGTGAAAATGATTGTTATTTTACACTACATAACTAGCTTCTTTTATACTAATTCCAAGTTAATTATGTAATCTCCTGTTAAGACAATTCTTTGATGAAGCTTGTGGAGGTGTTTGGAAGGTTTTGGAATGCTTTGGAAGCCTGAGGAGTCATTGTGTCACCATTGTATCTACTTTTACAATAAAGAAATATAATATTCCCACGACTGGTACTTTCGTGACTGGTCATGTCACAAAATATTAATATTATGTAAGCCATGCTTCTGGACTGACCGTTTATGTAATTAGTATTATTTAAGTCCAGGAATTCATTGTACACTGTGGACTGAGAACTTGAGCCAGATATTTGGAGCTATTTTCATAAGTTTGAATATTTTGATTCCATAGTTGTTGTGGCTTGCAGATCCATACATAGATAGGCAAAAATATACATATTTTTATGTTCATCCATTGGCTCAATATTCTTGCAATTCAAGAGTTAATTACTGGAGGTAATTCACTCTTGATTGGCCTGCCAAAAATATTTTTATATTTTTTTGTTGCCAAGATATGGTGGTTTTAAGTGAATTTTTTGATTGGAAGAGGTTTGGACTTTTGCAAACTGATTAAGCTCAAAAAAATGACCAGAAATGATAGGGGACATTCCCAATTTCCCAACACACAACATTGGAGTAACTGCCTATTGTTCTTTATTGTTCTCTCAATTAGTCACACTCTGTGCCTGAACTAAAGACTATAAGTAGTTTACATGTATTATTTGTGTTCTTCAGCTCTTTTGCTGAACTTACAATTGTCGCAGGTATAGTGGTATAGTAGTGAATATACTAGCTCTTCTGCTGAACTTACAATTGTCGCAGGCTGTAAAGCCCACAATACCATGCTCTGATTTATTCAGGAGTACCAACCAACCAACCCTTACCCATACCATCCCTCACCATTGTGTGGCCTTGGCTTGGTACATTCGGTTCATCATTTGGTTCATTATCTCTATCCCACCCTCCTATTCTTTATCATTCTTTTATTCCCTGTCCTTCCCCTTGCCCATTTACCCTCAGGACACTCACCATTCGTTGTCACTTGGCAGTGGGCCTATTGTTTTATGTTCGGCCACTCTCTATTGTTCTATTTTCACTCACTCTTTTGTTCCCAGTCATATTTCATTGTTCTATTATCATCCACATTCCTTGTTCTATTCTCGATCATTGTGGACAATACCTCCACATGATTCTTCATACCTTATTGTTCTCCATTCCTTGTGCCACTCTGTTCCACATCTCACTTATTAGCCTATATAAGTAGCCAATGTATGTAGATGGTTCTTTGTTCTGGAAATCAACTAGGTTTACGCCTTCTTGTTCTCCCTTCCCTGTCCCAAGTCCTTTACCTGGGCCGACACTCTCGGCACTCTCCTGGGTATCCCTCTGTCCTAAATCGGTGACATGCATGGGAAGTAGGGCGCAATGTATGAGCACGTTGAAGCCATGCCACTATTCCCATCCTGCAGGACTTGGCCACTCCTCGGCATTCCCGGAGCCTG
The DNA here is from genome assembly GCA_003314385.1 of Gomphus sp. MG54. NCBI lineage: Eukaryota > Fungi > Basidiomycota > Agaricomycetes > Gomphales > Gomphaceae > Gomphus > Gomphus sp. MG54. The sequence goes on along the minus strand of QLPG01050762.1, from coordinate 2,097 downwards.
ACACAGGCTTACTCTGCCTGTTGAAAACTTCAAGATCTGCTGAACAAGGGTTGCAGATTAAACTGTTTGGCCTGAGTGAGGATGGTGGCTCATTGCAAAGAGATGGGGATATTACAAAGAAAGTGTGACTAATGTGACACAGCAATGCATGCTGATTGAATTATTCCAACACACCTCCTTGAGCAGCATCAACTCTGCATCCACCTCCTGAAATCCAAACTCCTTAACATCCATTGCAAATCCCCGAGTCTGTCATGACCACAATACCATGCTCTGATTTACTTGGCAGTACCAACCAACTGACCCTTATCCATATCATCCCTCACAGTAAGCAGTCTCAGCTCGGTACACTCAGTTTATCATCTGGTTCATTATCCTTACCCCATCCTCCTATTTCTTATTCATTCTTCCACTCCCTATCCTTCCCCTTACCCGTTTACCCTTGGGACCTTCACTATTCATTGCCACTCACTTGTGATCCTATTGTTTTATATTCAGCCACCCCCTATTGTTCTATTCTTTCCCACAATCTTACTCATTTATTATCGGTCATATTTCATTGTCTTACTCTCATATTGTTCTATTCTAGATGACTGTGGACATGTCAAGTCTGCAACACCGAGTACCAGCTCACTCGGGAATACCGACCAACCGGCCCTTGCCCACATCATCTCACACTACCATGTGGCCTCGGCTTGGTACACCCGGTACATCGTATGGACCACTCCTCTCATCCTATCCTCTTCATTGTTCCTTCACCCCCTATCCACTCCTTGACCCATTTCCCCCGAACAACATGACAGCCACTCGTTGTCCTGGCCACTGCCATTGTTTTATCTTGGGCCGTCCTCTATTGTTCTATTCTCGCCCACCACTTCATTATCCTATTCTCAGCCATACTCTATTATTCTAATCTCGCTTACATTCCTTATTCTATTTCTGATCACTGTGGACAATGCCTCCATGTGGTTTCTTCATACCTTATTGTCTCCATTCCTTATGCCACCCTGTTCCACATCTTGCTTCTTAACTATATAAGTAGCAGGATGTATGTAGTTAGTTCCTCACTCAGAATATCAATTGGTTCGCACCCCTTTGTCCGTTCCCTATTTCTAAAGTCCTTTGCTCGAGCTGACGCCCTCGGTATCCTCACGAGGCTCCTCCCACTACCCAAATTAGTGACACGCAATGAACAGCAGGGTGCAACGTACGAGCACGTTGAAGCCTAGCCACTCTGAAACGGTTTGCAGGACTTAACCAATATTTCGGTGTTACTGTAAGGGCAACCCTCTTACAGCCCCAAGGTATATCTCGGAGGTGAGCTAAACAGGGGGAATCCAAAGTTATTTAATTATCTACTACCTAAATACATGTGGAGTCCTCACCTAAGCAGGGGGAATCCAAAGAGGAAAGTCTAAGGATCCCACTGCTGGTGAGCCTCTTTTATACCCTTTATATGGGTGGTCTGTGCACTAGCTTACAAATCAATACATCGGAGTCTGTAGAGCCAATCTCCTGGTACTAAGTCCGAGGCTCAGGTCTTTGCTCCGAGTTCTAGTCATCATGTGTTAAGACCTTTTCTGTCTCCACTCGGTGGTTTCTGGGCCTCTTAGCCTCGGAGTTGGTTGGAGTTTGAAGTCGGACTTCGGACCTGTATCAGGCCCCGGAGCTGATCGGAGTTTGAAATGGAACCTCGGAGTTGGATCGGAGTTTAAAGAGGGTCGTCCCCTGACATCACCCCCCCTTCTAGAGTGCTGCATCCTCGTGGCACGGAATGATAGAGATTCAAAGGCCATTCTTTGGATTCTCCGAGGTGCTCCTGGGTGTTGTAGGTAGAACTCTTGAATTTTAGTGGGCACATTCATGTCCTCTTCCTTCACCCATGTATTTTCCTCATATCCATACCCCTGCCATTTGACTAAGAAGTAGAGCCCTCCTCGCATCAAGCGGCTATCCAACACTTTTTCTACCTCATAATGTTCCTCTCCTTCTATTAGTTCCGGTGGTGGAGGTGGTTCGGACTTCCGTCCTTGGATCAGATCCTCGGGGGCTGGAAGGAGTTTGACCACATTGAAGACAGGGTGGAGACGAGATAGG
>QLPG01050736.1:0-13588 GCA_003314385.1 Gomphus sp. MG54 | reverse complement strand
AACAGATGAAAAGGAAATGAAACGTAATGAAGGATATTAAACGTAAATGAGTTCGGAATGGAAAAGCGAGCATATGGAATGTGACGTAATTGAGTGGAGTGATTTGACAGGAGCACGTGACGCCAAGACGGATACACAAGGTGCATATAGTCCGTGGGCTGAGGGCGTAATGTTGAATAGCGAGCGAGGGCGGAGTTGGGCTGAGTGAGGCTGAAATGAATAATCGGCTTGCCGGCGTACGGTTCCTGACAGTAATGTCACGGAGGAGATCATTATTGGGACATAGTATTTCTGTTTCTCGCTTTTCCGTTTCCTTGGCTTTCTCATTCTATTATAGGAATCTATTCGACTCCTAATAGATTAGAAAGTAGTATAAAAGGCCTTGTACTATTAGTTCAGTCTTCAGTCAGAAAATCAATCTTGATTTGACTAAAATCCTCTGTTACTTCCGTCTTCCTTGCATTTACAAAATTTGGGGACCGTGCGATCCAAGTGGGCGCAACGCAAGCACGTTGAAGCCAACCCCAACTCCAAACCTCGCCAATAACTTCGCCATTGGGAGATTACAATATATTATGAATACGTCTTTTTCACTATCGTAACAGACCCTCAACCCCTCCTCAGTCTTTAAAATGACCGTCCCCCGTGGAATCCTTTCAGACTCCCTTTGCAATACATTAATAAGCACCTGACATACAGATTTAACAAAACTGGAGCCTAAGATGGGTGCAATCTAATCAGGATTTTGTTGGTAATTTTGAGATCATCCAGTTTGTAGCCAATAGCTTCTAATGTTATAGCCCATGCTTTCAACAACCCACACTAACCCCCACAACCACCTGCCTCTGTTCTGAGACCTTTCCGACCAAAAGGACGAAGGATCATTTTCCGTAGTTCCTGTTCCCAACAAGTCTGATGGAGAAACTGTGCTCCCACCCCCGTTCCCGTCACGACCGAGACACCATCCCCGAGTCCATTTCCGACTGAGGACTCAATACTTTGATAACCGATGCACAGGACCATCGCGTACCTCACTCCCTTGTTTTCTCTTTTTATAACCGGCAAAGATAGTACAAGGATAGTCGCATGTATATAGTCTTCCAGTCAACTGGACTGTTCGCTAGTACGAATATCGACTTAGTCCACCACCTAGTTTCCGATTCATTTCTGGTAAACTCCCGTCTCCTTTCCGAAATTAGGGACAGACGATCGAGGAGGGTGCAACACATAAGTTGAAGCCAAGTCCCTTCGACCTCGAATACTTCAGTGACTGGATTGAACCAATCCGCGACCAACCCTAAGTTCCTGGCACTTCTACCTCCGTCCGTAGTCCATCCGACTTCTGACTTCGGTCCTCGGCCCTGTTACGGACCTCCACGCTAGCCCGGATAGCCCCTTCAGAAGTACTAGCTAAGTGCCTGACACGTGGACTTAACATCTAATCTGCAAGCAACTATGAGGACTCCTTCAATGAAGTTTAAGATTGAAGTACATGAATCATAGGCGATAGAATAGAATTGTTAATGTAAGAGTATCTTATTTGTTACATTATCCTTTTGGTACTCAGCAATGAATTTACTCTAGGCATCTTTACCAGACTTTGTGGTGATAATTGGTGAATGGTAGTTAGGGTTGGTGAGAAACTATATGACAGTATAGACCTTTTGGTCAGTTTGATCCCAGGCCAAAGCCCTTTCACCTCCAGGCCTAACACTATCAATATGACTTCCACAGCCAATCAGCATACAGCAGGTCTCTCTATCTTCTTCTACCACTCATGCCAGTTGGTACCGGTAAGCTTTGGGAGCTGAGGCATAATGGTGTAATCCATGTTGTGAGTGAATGTTGACATAAAAGGTTTTCTCAAACATAAAAGATTTGTTTGACACAAAAAAAAAGCAGATCATAAAGAGACAGATCACAAAAGGACAGTTTTAGTGAGATTAGGTGCAATCAGGTCCCATAACCTGTTGGAAATAGAGGCATAAGAGTGTGTATTCCATGACACATCACATCACTATAAGAAAATTTTCTGTGGCATCTAACTACTTCTAGCATTTAACTGACATTGGCCTCAACACCTCAGCAAAATATTTCAACATAAGTGCCACTAGATTTTAGAGGGTGTTTGGGAGAGGACTGATATTGTTGGTACCAAATGTGGACAAAGAACTTAAAGAAAGCAAAGATGTGTGAGTCTTAGTTGATCTTCAGAGTAGAGAATACATATATGACGATGCACTACTTTATTATAGTCAAAAGAATGGGGATGAATGACCATAGTATGCAACAGGGTAGCATAAGAAATGTAAGTAAAATAAAAGGACATGGAGATGAGATATGAAGAATGGTCAAGTATGACTGTGCATAACCAAAGCATACCAAAGTGAAGCAAAACAAAGCATAAAAGAATAAGCAGAATGAAAAATGGGATGAACCAAACAGTGGTAATGAATGTACCAAGCTGAGACCAATATACTATGTGACTTGTGAATTGACTTGATCACTTGTACATTGTCAGGGGAACCCCAGAAGTCAGACAATGGCTGAAGGCCTACCAAGCAAGGACCAAACTCACTGACTGAGATTCATTTGGTATGTGCCCAACTGCTATGACCAATTTGTATGCTGAATGGGTGTTATGGTTGACAGCCACCATCAGTGGGCATCACCTGCAGCTATCACCCACACCCTCAGCAATTGCCAGCATCCCAGTTCCACATCCAAATGGTATGAAGTGTTATGCCTGATATGAGCAGAGTGCCATGGTTGCAGTACATATATAGCTGTAGTTAGGGGGCAAAGGGGTTCCTTAGAGTTTTCTCTTTGGATCCCCCTTCACCAGGTATGCTAGCACTATGTACATAGATCCTATGCTAATACTTTGGATCGCTGGGCATAATCCTTATACTCTTTATGTACAGTTCAAGTCTATCTTCATGATGATCTCCTTATTCACCTCACTATCTGAATCACACAAAGCCTGACCCTGGCTTATATTCGATTTCCTTACAGTACACTCGTCCTGAAGCTAGAGTTTAGCATGGTCACATAACGAATTTACTGAGCAATAGTGGAATTAACCGGCCCTTGTCATAATAGGTCTCCCTCGGTTTCTCGACTTGAAGTTTGCTTGGGAAAAACCAGTTATTCTCTTCGATATCACATCAGATCGACTCTCGGGATCTAGAAGCTCGTGTAGGTGGACCAGGCGAACATCGGGTCACCCTATGCGTTTTACATGTAGTTACTCTTGAATGCACTGGTGATAGCGAGGTTGAAACGTGGGTTGGTGCCTTAGTTGGTGATACTCATATCGCCTTGGAGAGGATAGAATATCCTTCGTCCTCGGGAGAAATTTCATCGGTTGCAAATCTCCCTTGGGCTTCAGAAAAGGCGAGCAGATAAAGCCAAACCAAAAAAGAAACTTACCCTTCTCTCTCATAAAAGCGTGTTGCGGCAACATTGGCTGGTGGTGAATGCGTGAGCTGCACAAAGGTGGCAATATCATAAACAAACCTTGCAAAACGGTGAGCATTATTTTTTTCATTTTCCATTCTGCGGCTATTTTCTCCAGCATTCTGACCAGCCATTTGCCGATCCCGATCCCCCGACAAGGTGCCGTAACCTGAAGTTCGTAGCTGCGATACATGTTGCAACTTGTAACGCTTGAAAAACAATCCCAGGTAACTTGCCAATATAAAACATATTCATCTTGTCCTTGCATATCCTCTTCCGTGTCAAAGCGAAACATGGAGTACGCAACTATGTCGTTTCCCAACTCCCCGCTATCAACTAGGAGAAACCGTGAATTTTGATGGAAGAGCTCTGCAAGCTTTTCAACGGGGTCCCAGTCAAAGACATCCGTCGATTTATACCTACTCCATAGTTAGAAAAAAAATTCAAGAATTTTGGATATAGCTCACCACCCCTCCATGTTAGCGTGAAATAGGTTCCAAACAGCATCCCTGAGCGTCGATGAAAGCTCCGAGGCCTTAAGAAGTGTGACGGAATAGCTGAAGGGTAACGATTTGGTATTTGCTTATTATTCGCAAGGTCATTGATCTCTACGTTTTAGAATGAAGTTCCATGATTCCGTAAGGTTCCAAGGCTTGCGAGAGAGTAGTACTCGATGCCTAACAGTGGTTATCAGAACATCGAAAACATATAGGACTACAAAAAGTACTTTTTGCGCTTTTTTAAGAGCTTTTGACATACTCATGAAGCCTTAGCAGAAATGAATCAACTGCGACCCGCTGGTACGGTATGACAGTGACGAATGTGACAGATCTCTGAATCCGCTATGCCTCTAACATTATCCACCCGCGTCTTACCCTTGCGTGTCTCCTCGAATATTGCACGACGCCGATATGCTACTCACGGCGCTCCTCAATACAATGAACCAACGGGTTATATGTTTGGAGAGAAAGTGAGTATTTTATACGTTGTATGCCTAAACATTTTATCAATCTGGCTTTAGCCACCACCGCCAGGACAAAAACGCAAGCGAGAGGAGTGGGAGTTGATATTTTACTGGGGCATGTTTGGTTCCATGGCCCTTGCAGCAGTAGGATTGTACTACAAGCCAGATACAAGGTACTTTTCCCCGAATCTCGTATTGGCTATATATTTGACTGGCATCTCATTAGCATTCAAACTTGGGCATTGGAAGAAGCGAAGGCTCGAATGCAAGCTCGGGGAGAGAGCATAGAATATAGGCCTTCTAAATGATGGGGATAAAATGGAGAGTAGTGCTTCACTCCTATAGAACATAAGAGGTGTGCAACTATCCTTATGAGGAAGATATCGTGAATCTCTAATTTCTCTAAAAACAAATCGCAGGACAACTATATGCCGCACGTGGAAATACAGCTCTCCATAGTTGACCGGTAGTCTAGGCTTTCTTGGCTTTCTTGGCTTGTGGTTATAGTTGAATGATACTGGTTGCTCGGATTTTTTTTTTTTTTGTAGTGCTGCAGACCGTGCTGCACCACTATGCTACTCAGTGATCTTGGCAGAACTTCTCATACGCTTCTGGGGTGAGAAGGGATTCGAGCTAATATAGTAGAAGTCATTCAGTACATTCACAGCTCGGGACACTATGCATTGACGTACTTCTTCCGGTTTGGTGAGTTTGAGATCGCACAACCAGCCTGACGGGTTGCAGGAAGTTCTTTAACTATCAAACCTCTGAATTTACTTGACGTACCAGCTGATTCTGGGTCCGAGCTCATTAAGCCAGGCTTTTCGCCTAGATGTTCGTTGATATCGGAGACAACACCAGAGATGGGTGCATACTGTGGAAGACAAGGCCCTTCTCAGCGTAGGTCAGGACGAAGGGAAAATAATAAGCTCAAACAATGTCTGAGGCCGCTTTGACACTTTCCACTGCTCCAATTTGTTCTGTATCATTGGGACGAAAATTTGTGTCATTAGGCATAGAAGACAGAAGAGTTGAAATTAGACTTGCCGCCTTTTTCGACCTCTCTCCCCTTTTTCGGTAATTCCACAAAAACTACATCACCCAAACTCTTTGACGCATACTCTGTGATATGCAGTCTTCCAATTGATGTCGTATCATCGTAGCTGATCACTTCATGTTCTTCTGTATATCGCTTGGCTGTGAAGGTCTGTTTCAGTGACTGGTGCATATTTGAGTATTGTTTGACGCACTGACGACCGACCTCGCAAACCAAGCCGTAGAGGATAGTACAGAACGCGTGCATGTTTGTGAACGTATTGAAATGGCTGGACGCGAAGCCAGACGCAGAGCAGGTATCATGAATGCAACTGAAGATGTGCAAAAATATAATAAATATCACATGTAAAAGTGGATCGAGCGCTAGCAGACAATTGTTGTATTTGTGTAATTGGCTGTAAATGTATGTGGAACTGTTCTCCTTTTCTTCATGTCCTCATGCGGTGTTAAATTCCATCTATTCTACAAATACAGCAACGGGCCAACTGCTATAAAAGCATTTCTCCACAGCTTCACAGCGTTGCGCCTCACAAAATTTTGGTAACCATTCCAGTACCAACTGCGAATCAATCAGAACCGTGGCCCCCTCATTTCAGAAATCAGGTTGCTTACTGGTTTTGCCACCTTCCCGTAACGTAAATCTTGACCCAACCTCGGCGGCTACGTCATGCACTAGGTCGCAGACCAATTCTACGTTCTCTCCAGGCATAACCTTTAGTGAATAGATCTTCATTGTTAGATCGAAGGTCAGAGGAGTGGAGTTTTATGCGAACCATCTTTTCTTCGGGGTTCTCTGTTCCTTCCGGGAATGTCAACCCAACAGTTACATCAGCAGTGCGGATGAAAAGCTGAGGACGGTAATTGCTCATAAAAGGAGTATATCGACCGCCTGGGGTTCATATATGTTAGCAACCTGGTCATAAAAATATACACCCTGTGCCTTACCTTCATCCTTGGTGAGCACCTAAATCCATGGAATAGCAAAATCAGCAACCTAAATCACAATAGGTTTACAACAGGTACTCACATAAACTTGGGCTTGGAATTTTTTTACGGACTTCATGGATCCAGGAGCAATGATAACTTGCCCACGGCGGACTTGTTCACGTTTGATACCACGAAGAAGAGCACCCATGTTGTCACCAGCTTCACCTCGGTCAAGTTCCTTGTGGAACATCTCTGCAGTAGACTAAAGTTAGATACACGAGAAAGACGTTGAGTGACAAACGCACCGATGCCAGTAAGAGTGGTCTTTATGTTTGCACCAAGGCCGAGGATCTCAATTTCAGCCCCTTTAATTGCAGTACCTCGCTCTACCTAAGTAAGGAAGAGTATAAGCTGACTTGTGAAGACCTGTTTGAGGAGAAGACGTGCCCGGCCAGTGCAAACAGTGCCACGTCCAGAAATGGAGAACGAGTCTGATCTGACCTGTTAGATATAATGCAGTTACAAACGTGTGAGATTTACCTTCAATGGGCATCAAAAATGGCTTTTCGAGGTCACCTAGAAAAGATGGTCACTCATCGACAACAGCATCGATTCATTCGCAGAACACGTACGTTCAGGAACATCAAGCCAGTCGTCACATGCCTTAACAAGTGCCTTAATCTTATCCACACCTATCTCATTATCACGACCTTCGAGAGCGGCCAGTGCCGAGCCTGTAACAATTGGGGTGTTTTCTCCATCGAAGTTATAAGTGGTTAATAATTCCCGCATTTCCATGTCCACAAGTTCAAGCATCTCTGGATCATCAATTTGGTCGACTTTGTTTATAAAAACTACAAGTTTATTGATGCCGACTTGGCGGGCCAAAAGCAAATGCTCTCGGGTTTGCGGCATTTGACCATCTGTGGCAGAGACGACCTTGATACACAGACGAGTAAGACCAGAGAAAATAATGTGTGTTCGTGGTTTTTCTCACAATGATAGCGCCATCCATTTGAGCAGCACCAGTAATCATATTCTTGATGTCTGTCGCGTATGAGTCTCCAATAAACGCAAACCATAAGACGCAACTCACAGTCAGCATGACCGGGACAATCAATATGTCCATAATGTCTGGATTCCGTCTCGTACTCGACATGCGATGAATTGATAGTTATTCCGCGTGCCTTTTCTTCTGGGGCCTTGTCGATTTGAGCATAGTCTACAAATTTTGAACCGCCACTCTCAGCCAGGACTTTGGTAATGGAAGCCGTTAAGGTTGTTTTCCCATGATCAACATGACCAATAGTGCCAATGTTCATATGAGGCTTTGCACGAGAAAACTTTACAGCCTCCGCGTACCCTCGTCGGAGAACTATACAGAGTATATATCAGTAATAAAGGGTGCCAACACGATGTCACTATTTTACCTGCATCTCCACGTTTCTGGGGGGTCGGCAAAGAGTGTGATGAAGTGGAAGCAACAGGTAGGAAAACCCGTAAGCAGCTGGGTCTAGCAACAGTCGAAATCGCTGAACTTATGCGTTAGGGAAGGAGAAATGTGTATATGAGAATGGTACCTCGTGATGTGCAAAAGGTTCCAGCAGAAGCGACACGAGCTAGCTGCTGCCTCAACATGTTTTTGTAAATGTCACGAAATTTTGAACGGAACCAAATAAAGATGCAGCAGCTCCGACACCCATGTCTTCTCCACCGGAACGCCAAGAATTATTGCGGAATGCGGTGTCGTTTCTTGCGGATCCAAAGGTAATGTGTTTATTACTGTATAGTATTTCATGTCCTTAAATTGTATTTTTGAGACTCAATCTTCGCCACTAGCCAAGCGAATCGAATTTCTAGAGTCCAAAGGGCTCACCACTTCAGAAATCCAAGATGCAATGAGACAAGCCTCTTCAGGAAACTCCACTGCCACCTCAGTCCCGTCGATCGTTCCAGCACAAAACACAGCACCACAATATAGCCAGCCATACCCACCTTCGACATATGCAGCTCTTGCGCAGACCCCTCCAGTTCCTCAACTGGATTGGCGAGATTATTTTGTAGGTGCTTAAATGATGTCGCCATCCTTCTGAGTTTCATATAAAATCGATGAAAGATCATGGCCGTCGTGTCTGGAGGCGTCATGTTCGGTGTGATCTCTCTAGCTAGAGTATGGCAGGTATTCTTCCATGTTATCAGTGCTTATATTTTGGGTATAGAAATATCTTCTACCACATCTCGAGCCACCGTCATCCTCAGCCTATGAATCGGACAAGGAAGCACTAACTGCTCAATTCGACGCTGCAGAAGCGCTGTTGAAGGACATCCAAGCTGAGAGTAATGCAGTTAGAACGGTTGTCGAAGCACAGAAAGTCAGAGTTGAAGAAGTTACAGCCGAGGTTAATGCAGCAATACAAGAAATGAAGGACGACGAGGGTCGGACAAGGGATGAGATGCGTGAAATTCGGCAGGAAGTCGATACAATACAAGAAATGTTACCGAAAGTGAGCATGTTCAACTCGTCTTGCCTGTCTTATGCTTATGTGACCATAGATGCTGGAAAAGAACAAGGAAGTTCAGGCACAAAGTCTTACCGAACTGCAACAGGAGTTAAAGTCTCTCAAAATTCTGCTCTTGAGTCGGGGACCTTCTATTTCAGGATCGTCAACTCCCCCTCCCCCTCTTCCTGTCTTTTCAGGAAGACCGTCGATACCTGCTTGGCAGCTGGCAGGACCGGAGACTTCTGGACCTTCAACATCTACGGTACCTACTACCTCAGGTAATGACAGTAAGAATGCAGACCTCACGGATTCTGGGAGTAATGTAAATGCTGTAAACGCTGTAAACAATAGTGTAGCACCTGCATGACACTTCAGTAGCCTTCTGCACAAAAATACTTTTCTTTTTCTTTGGGCAAGTGTCCATTCATGTTCCCACGACTAATACTAGTGCACCGTATATCTTTATCTGCCTTGCTCAATTCATATACATCTTTCCTACCTCATGTTCTCCCAATTTCGCAATGCAGTTGAGCACCTTGCGCAGCAGCAATCTCAGCCGAACCGACGGCCTGCTAGCAATAGCGTTTCTTCCGAACGGGCTGGTACGCCTAATCGTCCAACTGACAAACACCAACCTCGAACAAGCTCCTTGGACGAAACCAGTCGCTCACAAAACCAAGCCTCCCCAAGCCAACTGGCGGAGTCAGCTCTTTTGAATTTTCGAAAGACTCTTACATCGACACGTTCATCTTCGCCATCTCAAACCCACTTACCAGACAAAGAAAGTAGCAAACATATCAAATCGTTAGAAGAACGGTTGCGGGCCTCGTTTACTTTAGGAAACGCATCTCAACAGACAACACCAGATACTAGCAAGCTACCTTCTCCAGGAGAAATTGAGCCTGCGTCTGTGGCCCTACCTCTTTCTCCTGGGATAGATGCACCTATCCTATCGAAGGAGGAAGCTTTTGATCCTTTAGGTGTTCAACTGTCTCCCAGTCTATCTCAGAGTTTTCGGTCACCTCCACTCCTTGCTACTGAGATGGAGCAATTCTCACTGGAGGCTTCTGTCCAGGATCTCGCCAATAATACAAATTCTCCCTATGCAACCTCATCTTTACCTCCATCGCCAGCCTCTCCTCTGGCTGGATCTTCACCTCTCTCACCAGACCATTCAAAGGCGACGACCCCTCTTGGTGAAGCCTCTGACGAAGCTGCATCAGACGGTGTTGTAGTCGCGGAACCAAGACCTAATTCCCTACTCGCTGATCTTCCTGCACAGCGCACAGATTCACGCCCGCCTACTCCACATCCACCTTCGCCATTACCAAACGAGGATAAAGAACACGACGTGGAGAAGGTACGCGAGAGGCTAAAGCTTGTTGAACAACGTTTCAGTGGTAAGTTCTTCCCCTGTAATACATAGTATACTGTTAACCTCGGCTAGATGTTTCGACCTCTTTCAAGCGTTTGCAGGCCGAGAAGCTGGCTGCGGATCAAGTCATAAAGGAATTGACACCACTGCAAGGGATCACTGATGTCGACAGCTTACGAGATCATTTCAAGAACCTTGAAATGAGTATTCATGTCAGCATTCGTTACTCGTTTACATGCTGGTCGATTCACTGTATGTTGGTTGCTAGACATCTGCAGAAGAGATCGCTAGACTCAACGGGAGATTAAGACGTATGTACAGCCGCTGCTAACACGTATATGTTCCATTGACATCACCCAGAGCACGACATGCAACTAGAAGAACTTCGCGACACGCATCGTCTTGAGTCAACATCTCAATCGGAGCAAGTTGAAAAATTACGAAAACAGGTTTTAGATGCGGAGGCACTGCTAAAGGTCGGCGAGGAAACATCAAATATATCAAAGAAGGAACTGGAACAGCTTCGAGTTGATCTGGAGAAAGCCAAAGGGGTTGCGAAGGAAGAGGAGGAAAAGCGGACTAAAGCCATAAGTCTTTTGAAAACCGTGAGAGCAAAATTAGTCAAAGCTGAAAAGGAGAAGGATGATGCTGTCAAAGCAGCAGCTGAGGTGAAGGAGAGAGAGAAGGAAGAGTCGGAAAAAGATAAGGTAGAGCGAGCTCGTTTGGAGCTTGATCTAGAGAGGGCGAGATTGGACAAAGAAAGGGAAATCACCAGTCTTCGAGCTCAGTTTGAGAGAGAAATGTCAGGGTTGAAGGACAGATTCGAGCGAGAGAGCTCTGCTCGCAAAGGCCAGTCTGAGTTGGAGGCAATTACCACCAAAGTGCGTAAAATAACACTTAAACTTTTAAACTCCTAGATAAAACAGAATGTCACAGGCCGCTCATGCCAAGGAACTTGCTTTAAAAATCACTAGAATATCTGCTCTTGAAGCAAGCATGCGGATCCTATCACAGGAAAAGGATGGGATGTTCGACCAATTACAAATGCGACAAGCCGAGCTCGAATCCTCTCAGTCACATTTGGACTCTGTTGAGGCGCGCTTGACCGAACTGCAGTATCAATTACGAGAGGCAGAAGACCGGATTGAGATTCTCGCAGAAGAACTGGTTGAAGCCCAAGGAAAGCTAGCCAATGGTCAATCTCCCGGGTCTTCGGCGGAAGAACTGGCACGAATTTTATCAGAGACAGAGGGCAAGTACGAGGCGCGAATAAGCGACCTAAGATCCAAAATGCGAGCATTAGAAAGGGAAAGACATGAGGCAGAGGATGAATGGAGTAAAAATCTTCAGGAACGAAGCCGGGAGTTAGAGAGACTGCGGGTTCTTGTTGAGGCGAAAGACAGGGAATATGCAGCATCGATCAGAAGCAAGACCGAAATGCAAGACCGAATAATCGAGTTGGAAGATGATAATTGTAGATTGAAAGCACAAACGGAGGCTGAGAAGGCAATCTTTATTGGCCTTCAAAGGGATATCGATTGGTTGAAAGATTCAGAGGTATGTCTTCAGTGACTCGCAATATGTGACGACGAAGACTTCTCTATCATTCAGATGTCCACAAAGCAAGAGTTGGATGCAATACATGCCAAGTTAAATCTTAGCGAAAAACAGCTTGCGGAAGCGAAAGATCGTGAGAATATTCTCAAGACCAGTAACAAGGTGATTGCAGGACTGTAAGGATATTGTAAAAGGCGGACGTTCATTTATCTCAATGCAGGCGCTCCGAGAAGAGTTACGGAAAGTTCAATCTTCAGCTGCACTTCTGGAGCGTCAACGCAACCCAGGGATCGGATATTGGAGTACATCCCCACGTACCCACAGCTTTACTCAAAGCGCGGTGGATCTGCAGAATCCTGGACATCCTTCTAGAAATTCCATCGACGAAGGCTCCGTTTCCAGCAACACCAGACCAAGTTCTCCGGCTTCCGTCGTACCGACGAAGAACGAAGAGGAGGTCAACCTTGAATATCTACGGAATGTCATTCTCCAATTTCTGGAGCACAAGGAAATGCGGGTGCGTATATGGAATATTTTTCAATGCTTGTCTTTAATCTGGCATCCCTTGTATATAGCCCAATTTGGTCCGCGTGCTCTCAATTATACTGCATTTTACACCTCAGGAGACTCGACGTTTGATAGCGAAAGTGTGAATGTGCACACACATGCTTGGATTTGTCGCGACAACTCAAGCAGACCTTGGACCTAGGGACATCCCGGCATCAGTGGTTTTATAGGGTAGAGATGACTAGGTCAAACGCTTGACAAAAATTACCATAGAGTTAGATGCTATTGGAATCGAGATGCATCATAGGACACGAACAACAGGTGGACTTATTGTATTTAATAAATACCCAGCATTGGGGCTCAAAACTTTTTTCCAATTACATATCTTTTCAAGCTGGTGTTCTGGATGCTGGAAGCTAATCTAGGTTTGGTTGATAGCATTGACAGCAACGCTTGGAAATTTCGACGATTGTAATAATTTTTCTCATCACACCGCCATGGTTTTTGCCGCAGTTGTCTCCTTTGTCGCACGATCGGCTGACAGGGCCAAAATTCCAAACTTCCTGGGCTTGCTGGGATCTATGATCGCCTGTCCACAGTGTTTCAAGCAGCAAGATATAATTTGCTGCATGTTTGCCTACTCTGTCAGTCACTCAAGGTATTTGATGTCAAAATGAAATAGATTCCTATACTAGATGAGAATTGCAAGGATTGAAAATGAAATAGGATATAAGTGTTCCAATGGTATTTCCAAGGTAGAACAGAATTATTAGAATCCACTTTGCTGACATCCCCACTTATCCTATTTTGTCATTCACCCTATTTGCTATTCTAGTTACATGCTCTGGACTTCACTTGAACCTGCATTGCTTGCATTTATAGCCTATTCTGTCTTGGCATCACATGCTACACTATAACACTCTACCTTATTATATTCATTTCACCACATGCTCACAAATCCACTTATAGTATATATTTGTTTACTTTGCATTTATATTCCTCTTATATTTCTGTTCCACTTTCCTTATTCATGATCCACCTTACAATTACTCATTTCTGTTATTTGATCTGTTGCTATATTCCTCTTATGGTTCTATTAGGCAATGAAATAACATTTGTCATTCTGCTCTACCTTTATTTCTGTTGACACGAGCCACCCCCCGCCCTCCGGGCGGAGGAGCCAGCCCAGCAGAGCCCAGCCAGAGCCCAGCCCAGCCTAACCAGAGCCCAAGCCGAGACCCG